>JARDVA010189978.1:0-10430 GCA_030265315.1 Mopalia swanii | reverse complement strand
ACTCACTCATATACCTGAGGGTCGACAGACGGACTCGATCCTGTGAACGGTAAATCAAAGTAGGCGTTAGAAAGCACACTCGCTAACCACTAGGCCACGGCCACGGGCCCCCATAGGTGAAGGAAAACACCCTAGCAACCACTGACAACAAACACCGACAAGATGAGGCAGGATAAACACAAGATAACAACAGGAAGCAATACAAAGACATTACAAACAGATCACCTTCGTGTTGTCCATTTAACTGAGATCACCCCCCTCCCCCTATTTTTTAAATGTGATTTTTTAGTTATCAATATAAATAAACATATTAATGTGGGTCATGTTTTCAAAATTAGCATGTTTTACTGTACAGGGAATATTCAAGTTATGTAGTAACTCACCCCAGTGACCTCCATCTCAGCCAGCAGACGTTTTAACATTGGCTCTAATGTGGTGGATCCGGGCACGGCCCCGACAAAGTGGTAAAACACATGCCACTTGCCGCCCGCACATCTGTAGATAAGTAAAACAGAAACAATAATATGAGGATCAAAACTTAACTAACAGCTAATAAATTGCCTAGCACTATGGCAATGATATTGGTCTGAATGCTTTGCAACCATATGGGATTAACACCACCAGTTTATTTGTGTGTCAGTTTATTTATTGATAATTTGACATTTTTGACATTTTTAAGACATCTGCACAAGAGGATGAATATCAATTTATAAAAAAATAGGATTTAATATGTTTAATTCAAAATATTGTTGTAAAGATCCTAAATAAAGATACGCAAAAAGAAAAAAATATATATAAGATGTTGTACTTTGCAATTACAGATTTACATATACATATATCTACTCACCCCGGAAGTTGTCTTTTCTGAGCTTTACTTGAAATGATCTCGGCAGCTTTACAAAGAATGGAAGACTTGCCACTACCTGGTCCCCCCAATAACAACAATGGAACATCTTTTTCTTCATGAGTAATATATGCTTCAATCTGATAACAAATCAAAATCAGTAAGTTAAGATAAACAATGTATGATAAGTCTCACTTCTTGGAGTTGTGATGTGAACTATGCAGTGAGAAACCTGAACTATTATGTGGAACTGGATTTTGATTATTTGGTTTTTATTTATATGATAAATTGTCAGTTGTTCCTTGCTCAAATAAGCTGTAAAACCTGGAAAAAACACCCAGTGATCACCGGAGCCACATTGTATGGTCGACAGGCATTTAATTAGGATTAATTTCAGTTATTGTGAAAAATATCATATTATGAATATGTTACGATACAAATAAATGAATGTATATCTTCTCAATCTGTAATAAATTTTATTTTTTTTATATTATCTATTAAAGCAGGAAATGGATATATAAAAACTATGCCTTTAGTCAATCGAATTATTCAGGTACCTTATCAATTATATCTTCTCTTCCTATGACCGATGAACTCTTCCGTTTGATGAAGGAATTCTGGGACTGTTTGGCGAATGTGTACGGATTATTCGATGCAAACGGCGACTCTCCGCAATAATCAAGGGATATCCGTTCCTTACAGAAATCTAATATCTACAATTGAATAGACAAATGACTGAAAACTCAAGAAGCTGCAACGTCTCTTTATAAGAGAGCAACATAAGCCTGGTAACTGTAACTCATATTCCTTAATAGTACCAGGGGTTTTTATAGACAAAAATTTCTCATAAACTCAATTTGATATTGCCTAAAACAAAAAATATTTAGCGCACAAAATGCACTAATACTCAATTTTACCAACTTTTAATCGAAAATCCACTGTTAATTTTGAATTTTATAGCTCGCCAGTGTTGAAATAAGCCAAAACTCAATTTCTCAAACAAAACTGAATATCAAATTTAAGAAAAACTCAATTTGCCGTTCTTTTTCATCGGGGGTATTCCCGATGAAAAAGTGTCTATAAAAACCCCTGAGCACATAAATTACAACACAAATATTATAACACAAACAGTCAATGTGAGAAAGTTTGCTTAAGAAAAAAAGAGTCAACAAGTTAGGTCCTAATTTACTGTGACAGTTTACATTCAGTGTTTATTGGTTGTTTTTTGTCATAAACAAGACCAGGAACCCTCAATTCAACACTTGTAAATTGGATAGACATTACATTTCATGAGATCATTTATTTTATCTCCAGAGAATTTGAAAATCTTGAACAAGCTGGGACACTTGAGAGACTATATTTATGTTGTTTCCCAATTCATTGACCTGTTGGACAACTCATCCCACAATTGTTTACAAAAAGACAAATTTAAAATTATACCCACTCTCTTTCTGAAGCAGTCATCCAGCTCCACTTTGGGCTTCCTCTTCTTGTCTAAACCATTATATCGACAGGAATATTGTAAAAAACGATCAGACTGAAAGAAAAGAAAAACTCAAATCAAAACATTGACAGTACTTGTATGATTTGTATTTTTCTTTGTTAAGCTCTACTGAAAACTGCCTATGCCTCCGTGTCACTATAAATTTATTTTGGTGTGTTTGTTTGTTTGATTATCCATTTCTCATTCTGCTTTACATACATGTGGTAAACAGAAAGAAAACTTAAAAAAAAACACCACTGTGATTGCTAGATTCATTCCATGGAACTCCCTCGTGTACTGAGGTCGACAGAGGGATTTGAGCCCATCAACGACATCAAAGAAGGTCTATCTGTTTGTATGATGATGGATTGTCAACTTCACACTGCACCTGAGAGTGAGCAAGCCTCTTTAAAAAAAAAACATGATTGTCTCAGGGCAAAATTTGAAGGAAATCAACAACTAATGGCCGCTACATGGGCAGGTTGGTCAGCTAAGTTAAGACAGCATTGTAATGCTCCAAAGTAAACAAACTACCCAAAGCCAGTTGGTGAGCTGACATAACTGAGTAAAAGATCAGTGGTGTTTAGTGAGAGATTCTAATGCTCCCATGCTTTCTTAGCTAAAGGGAACCACAATGCCATCTTGTTGTTGTTGCTCCTTTATCTTTTCGTAGCATGTTTCTATGCATCTTTTATTATTTGATAGTGAAAGCATAGGTTTTTAAAAAAACGTTTTTTGGGGGTTTTTTTCCGCACACTAGGCACTGGTGAGCATTTTATGACTTTTACAACTTAAAATCTCAATTAAACAACAACAACAACATTGAAGACTTACCAGGAATTTTTTAGAAACTTTATATCCGATTTCTTGTATCTGCTCTGAGACCCTGGCTCTATGGACGAAGAAGGACTTTTCTTCGTCTGGTACAGATTCTATAAAACTGTCACTGCGCATTACAAACAAGGCTGAAATGAAGTATCACGTAAAAATGAAATTTAGTCAACAGTTTAGTAAAAGAAACTTCAGTTATTGACATTGACTGATCCATGGTATCATTCAGGGGTTTGTATTGCCTGATATTTTACAATTTTGACAATATTGAGATAGTCCAGAGCACTATGTAGGATTTGAGATTGAGGTGGGCTGTGCTATGCTTTAACACAGACCACTCAGCTCAAATTAGAAGGCATAACTAGTGCAATACTATTGCAAGGGCAAAGATACTATTGCAATGTTATTGTGATGCATAATTTTGGTCACTTTAGGCACAGGACATGCAATTTGAGTTAATTGATTGATTGTTGTTTTAGGCCGTGCTTAAGGGTATTTCACTTATATATGACTGGGGTGTATTCTAACAATAATTGACACTAGCACAACCAAGATGTGAAGCCTTTTCCTAAAGTTGGAATGTTAATTTTCCTCTAGTGCTAAGTAGAGAAAGCATTGCTACTCTTCAAATAAACTGCCCTTAGCCAGAGGGTCTCTCCTCTGGAATAACCAATTCAAAGCTTTATGATATACATTATTGCATTGCAATAAACTATGAATCAGTTATTATGCCAGCAGGTTCCAATAAGCGGAGGACACAGTTAATTAATAGCATCTTCTAAATTTGTGTAGTTTATCTGCAATCTTTAAATGCTTTTTTGATCTAAATTAAGAATATTTTGGAGCCAGACTAACGATTAAAAATTTTTTTTAGCAACAGCAACCATACATATAGAAGAGTAAATTGATCTAATTATATTAAATGTTAGTAAGTAGTAAACTAAAGTCAGACTTACAGTTATGATTATCCTCTCTATACGCCCCATACATAACCTCCAAATCCTCTACCAACAGACCATAGGCTTGTAAATAATTCTCCACCACCTCATCCTCATATTCCCCCCACATAGGTATCCAGCCCAGGGAGTCGCTGCAGGGAAAAATTATGCAAGGTTTTAGTATGTTTGTTTCAAATTGTTTGATTGGGGTTTAATGTCATACTCAAGGGTATTTATCTTATATGACAATGGACTGTCCATTTCACGCTGTTCCTTGCTTAAATGCAGTGGAAAACCGAGAGGAATCCCCATAAAACCATTCTCCTGTGATTGTGAGTGCCACATCATTGACTCATTCATATAGATAATGATAGGCAGACAAGCTAACCCATGGATGGTAAATCGAAGTAATATAAGTAAACAGACACGTTAATAACTAAGCCACATACTGTCCTTTTAGAATATTTGGAATTTGCATATCTAGAGCACTTCATGTGCTTAATTTAGTTAAATTATTCCGACATTGATTTAAACACTGAGCGTGTCAGACAGAAAATTTTAGTCACACAACTATTCATTTGATTTCATTGGTTGGTTGATTGATTAATTGATTGATGCAGATTGATTGGTTGATCGATTCATTGCTAAAGGACTGATTGATTGAATGATTGATCGATTGGTTGATTGATTGATTATCTGGTGTTTTACAAAAGGCTTCAGGGTATTTCACTTATAGGACAGCTATGAATACTCACCTTGTTAAGTTGATGAAGAGCGGCATGATGTTGTTGTAGTAACAGTTTTCTATTGAAGTCTGTGTCTTCTCTAACTCGCTAAGATCACGTTTGTCAGGATGCCGGCCACCCTGTCATGGAAAACAATTTCGACTTACAAAATGTTCTATAAACATAAATCAGATATTTCCTGAAAGAATTTTTATATCCTTTAGAAAATGAAAATTATAGACTTTCTGTATCGAATACCTCATGTTCACAAACACTTTCCGCACGAGGCGGTGATAGTGGGAAAAACCCAAGCTGCTCTGTAAACCCTAAAATGTCAGCTTCCGATAACAGAGAAGTAAGCAAACGTGGTTCTTTTGCAGTGTCGCCATCCTGGCCACCTGATTTCGTGCTGGTCTTTGTATTAGACAAAGTTTCGTAAGCTTTTAGTGTACTAGATAAGCCTGTGGCTTTCTTTGGAGTACCATTCCTCCCTTCAAACGGTTCGCTTGTAGCGATAGTTAAATTCATATCGATGGTCATAACTGGGACACTGTCAATATCAAAACCTTCCAGTCGGCCCTCAGAGTCCGAGTCTTTGTCGGCAACACACCCCGAGGTACATGCCTCATTAGGTGAATGTAACGGGCTTACATAGGCCATAATAAAATGTCAGGATTTTTTATATTTTTTATAACACATGCATACTACTTTCTGGCGTGATAAAAAGACGAGTCATTCTGGAAGGCTGGGCGTATATAGGGACAATTTGATTTATTTTAAATATCACGTGTGATATGGCATGATGGGAATAAAGCAATGTGACCCTGATAGGTCGGGGCCATATGGAAAAGAACGATTCTTTCAAGGAATATAGGGATTATTGCAGCCAGGAGCATTGCTTTAAATCATCTTTCTCCAAAGTATTTAACAAGTCTATTTGTTAGATTTCTATGAACAACAAAAAAGAATTAAAATAAAAACTAACCCATTTAACAGAACACTCCTGCAAACGGACCTTCTTTGTTTCACACCATGCTTTGAGATCAGGCAATACCTTTAAGAATAATGAATATAAGTAAGTACATAATCAACAGTATTATAATTAAATGCATTTCATTATTTTTTTATCAAAAATTTGTGACCATATACTTAAATTGATAGCCCTCTTAATCCACAATATATATTTTTATTTGCTTTGCTTCCACTGGGATTTGAACGGGGGTCTCTGGATAGCAGGGCCATGGCTCTAACTGACTGAGCTACAGGAACAGAAGCTCATAGCAGAACGACCACAAATTTTCATCTATCCACAATATACAGATGAGGCCAGTTTATTCATGTATTAATTCTGTGTTTACCACTCAGCTTATAATAACCTGAAAATGTCCAAAATGTCCTGCATTATATTGTGGTTTTATGCAGGCCTGTGCTGTTATCTTTTCAGACATAACCTTAAAATCGGTCCAATAAAATCTTGTTAGATAAAGGTTAACCTAACATTTGCATTCGCTGCTGATTTGATGATATTTAAATTTATAAAATAAATAAATGTACATTTATGAAAAATAAGGCAATATTGCTTTACAAGCAATTGCTTCATTGATGGTCGGATTGACCAAATTTGTCAAAAATGCAAAGTTGGACGTACACTGCAAACAATTTGGGAAACCTGCAAATCGGTACTCCTTAAATAAGTTTGCCCCAACAGCACAGGCCTGCTGGAAAGTTCGCAAGGGAATCTTCTGAGGTCCTAACACTCGTGACAGTTGTGCTTTTAACGGACATTTAACACTTATTATTTATATCCATTGTGACATCACTTAAAAGGCAAAGAATCTCGACAGTTTTTATATCAGATTGCCTGCAACGCCCACTCTTTGACGTTAGGGAGGCAGTAAATAAATGTAATTCTGCACCTGTTTCCTTAGGAGTTCTCTCTCTGTGAAGAAGTCGTCATTATAAGAAGTAATAAATAGCTTCACTGTGGTCCAGTTTTCTTTACAAGGACGGGTCCTACTTTTCTGTCTTGATGAAGATTGCTCAGGTAGGGCACACGCCATTTTGCTGTTATGGTACCTGTCAAAGAAAAATAACCTAGTTAACCATATGGATATATACAGTTAGTGCAAAATAGACTTATTACATTGTAGAAAGATGATCTATGGAATGAATGATCTTATTTATTTATAAAAAGACGAATGTTGTCTTTGAACTCAAGATGTATGATCTAATTTGTAACATTTATAACCTAGTTCCCAGTTTACGTATTTTCATTACTTTGGGATAACATCTTCTTAGTCTGAACAGATTCTAGTTACTTTTGCATGTTAAAACCCGTCTGAGAATCAGGGATTAGCTAGGAATAAAAAGTATAGTGTCCAAAATGGTCATTTTGTTTCACATTTCAAATAACTAGGCGTCCAATTTTGACAGTTGTCCCATTTTCTGCATGTTAAAGTTTCTAATACAGGGAGTCCAAATGAGCCAATTGTTCACTTCAGGGAGTTCATTTGGATGGGTGTCTGCCTAAACCCTTGCCATGAATCAAACCCACGACCCTTAGAATTAAGCACCCACTCCGCCAACCGGCCTTGAAAGGGTCCGGAAAAGCTTTCTGAACTAGAATTTTTCAAACTAAGAAAGTGTTATCCCAAAATAATGAAAATACTGTTGATATTCACTTTCTAAAAAATGCAAAACCCATACAAGTTCCTGTTTGTTTTGCTTTCTCTGAACTGTAATCAGTTTATCAATTTGATATCAAGTACATGCAAAACAATTTTGTCATATCTCGATTCCAAAGTGGGATGTTTTTTGGAGTCCATTGCTCTTGAACTCCTAAGAGCAACAGTCCACTGTGACCACATCACTTTTATTTCACTAGGTTGGCACTTTTGACATAATCAAAATATTAAGCTTTAACTGTCCTTCGAAATTGAGGAGCACTATAAATTTGACAAAATTACAGTTCCAAAAATAAAAACCAAATGGCATAAATTTTCTTCCTTAGAAGTAGTCAAAATTTGGCAGTTCATGCCGACTTCATTTAAAACTTTCAGATATATACCCATACCACCTGATTGTCGCTAGAAACAAAAAAATTGAGTGGAAAACGGAGTCTAATAGTTTCAGAGCAAGTTTAGATGCTTCGAAGCATAAAAGTTCGAAGTTTAAAGCGAGAGGTGTTGAGTTGCGCAATTCAAGGTGAAAATTCCAAGTTGTTCATCGCAAAAAAAACTGACAGGGAGAATGAGAGGGTGAGTGCGAATTTCTGAATTCATTGCCTGTCATGTTGTAGTTGAATTGCTTTGTGCTGCTGTTGTATACAGATGAACAGTCAGTATGGAAATTTGTACCCCCTTGTAGCTGCACCTAGCTACACTATTGAGGATGCATGCAGGTATATTAGGCTTAGCTAGTTAGGCCTACAGCTACATTGCTGGGTCCATCAACTCTCCCCTACCTGTTTGTACTTTAGTCAAGTAAGTGTTTAGAAGATCCAGTCCTAGCCAAATGACAGTGGGAGTTTTTGTTATAAATTACCCATAAGTCAACACATATTAGCTACAACTGTCTTTCTGGCTGACTGTCATGTAAAGCCAAAGAAACCAACAAGCCATGTTGTTCATGTGAAGTCAGTACTGCATAACAAATTTACGTCAAGTTTTGAACAAACAGTTCAAGGGAAAATTACAATATGAAGACTCAAGGTTGTTTTGTGTTAAAAATTTACCTGTTAACCAATCTTGGATACCTTGCCTTTAAAAGAACAATCCTACGAAAGAGTTGTCTGTCGGAAAAAGAGTTTTGTTTACATTTTCTTTTTTGGTTTCACATTGTACCAGAAATCACCCAGACATTCATTGCAAATGTCAAAAGGCGACCCCTTGCGGCAATGTATTCTTTACCTCCTCCTTAACCAAAAGAGTTCGAATTCTGTACATGTAATTTGTTCCAAAATGTTCGTAAATAATAGCTCTTTTTGCGTCATTTAAACCTTAAGTTGTTAATGTGTAATCATTAAAACGCCTGCTTAAGTATCGTTTCTGGTGAAATTTTTGAATAATTATACTTGAACATTTGTTACCTTTTAGAAATCTGATACAAAGGGAGGCTACTCTGACAACAACAATCCCGTCATGCAATTTTGGCATTCTTCTTCGCGACCACCAAACCCGAAAAGTGAAACCAAGGCGAAGCGTCAAGTTATCTTTAACAGACAAACATGTAAGAATCTGTGTTGATGGTTAATTCTAATACGATTTTTAAATAACATGATTATGTTTCAGTGATAATCTTAATAGAAAAGTGACATGGTGTTGAACAGATTAACTTTTAATTTTAAATGTAGCTGCAGAATCTTTAGATGCAGAGTTCTGTATCTCTGATCGTCTATCATATCATGCATGTAGCCTTATCTAGAGATACAGAGTTTGAGCTCTCCTAACCGTCAGCGTGTAATTTTAAGTTTGTAAAATGACCGACTTTTAGTATTCATTCAATAAACTACTGTCCAATAATGTTTTGTAATCTAAACGCTGTGATACACTTGGTATCCTCCAATACCGTATTCTCGAACAGATAATGAAAAAACATGACTGTAAAAAACAATTCTCACCTTATTAGAAAAAATTGTTATTTAAATGTCGACATAATGCGATAATCTGACAAACAGATCAATATTTGGGGCCACAAATGTCACTGGTTGTTCTCCGAACGCCGAAGAAATGCACGGTGTTAGTCACGTGTCTCCGGAATGACGTACCCATATCCTCGAACAGTTCATTGGTCAGCCGATATGGGGGTTTCCCAGGAATGTATGGTGGTCGTTTCTCGACAAATACTTTTTTCAACTGTCAGTTTTTCGTTCCAAACATAAAACCTTTTTTTTTCACGTGTTTTTGTTTTTGTTTTATATAAAAAAAACTTTAAACTTTATATACAGACGATAGAGATAGACAAATTAATTCGCCTCCTTGTGACATGGACATAAAAACTCGGCATTTCGACGAACACATCTCACGGGAGTACAAAATTTCAAATGGACCCAATGTCCGCAGTTAGGGTAAGTACATTCAGCCCAAGACACAAAAATTAAAGAAATGCAGCCTTTCACTTCCGCTGGTTGCCACTGTTGACATTTGCAACACAACACATCGTCTTCTATGCCGTCATCTGATTCTGAGGTTTCTGACTCAGTAACAGTCTCTTTATCAACGTGTACTATAGGGGGAATTTCAATTTCAGCAGGCCTACTGCTTGTGCCAGATGTTGATGGCCTACACAGGCTTACGGTTGGTGGGGGCACATAACTAGCCTTCTTTCGTTTTGGGGGATGTAGCTCTTCATGTTTTTTCATTTTTTCTAGCACATTTTCGTCTGTCATGGCTTTTCCGCCCACAATAGCGCTCATAAAGTTCCTCTTTTTCTGGGCCTTTGGGTGACTGAACGTTTTTTTATTAATATCTTCGAAAAAATTTGATGCTTGATCGTTTTCAGTGGGAGAGATAGAAGAGGGTTTAGAGGGTAAATGTGTGTTGATGGGCATATTTACAGAGGTTACAGGTGCGCTGGATGACGTTGACTGAATGGGAGTTTGAGTTGGGCCA
>JARDVA010189756.1:0-10432 GCA_030265315.1 Mopalia swanii | reverse complement strand
TAATATAGTTTAGCCACTTGGACAATACTTCACTGTCAATATAATGTAGGCATTGGGCAAAACATGCACTAGCGAAGACGTGGTCTCATAAAACAATATATTTGCCCCTTTCACAGATTTTTTTTTGTTGCTTTGCTACCTTCCTGTCTATTTTCGGAATCTTCCCGAGAACGAGGTTACCGTGTTCCCGACTTTTTCCAGCCATGATAGTCCACACAATTATCTGTAAGCATAAGCTTATATATTATTCACTAGCTGGTTGCTAGAGAAAGTTTTGGACTTTATAGAGGCTTGTTTGTTTGTTTGATTGAGGTTTAGTGACGTGTTCAAGGGTATTTCACTTATATGAAGACGGATTGTCCACTTCACACTGTTCCTTGCCTTTAGTTATACGGTGGAAAACGGGATAAAACCTCGAAAAAACACAACAACAATTGCTTGAGCCATATCGTGTGACTCACTCGTATACCTGATGGTCGACAGACAGATTATTGACAGACGGAGTATTGCAAACGCTATATAATTAATGACGATCGCTGACGATAGCCTACCTGGATCTAACAGATAAGAAATCTCAGTTACATGTAGTAGGCCTATAGCCGTATAAAGAAGTCTAGATACTCGTGATTTCCAAGGGCGCTCTCGGACGCCTTGGTTCTAACAGGGAGTTTTCTGGCGTTCACGGGTGGATTTAAGTGCGACCCGTATTTGAAGTTATTTGAAAGGGAAATAAATAAATAAATAAGCCGAATAGTCGACAGGGGATTAGCCTAGGCCTATCACCTCCGTTATCACTTCGTTTGCGTTCTCTTCTTTCTTGTAACTGCTTCTTCTTCTGTTTAGCGCTAAATGGCTTTCTTCGCGGCATATCGAATTTCTATTTTGTCCATAGGCAGATGACAATCGCGTAGAAAATCAGTGAATTAAATATATGTGGCGCTGCAACCCAATATTTTGACGTTTCGTGGAGGCTGCCATTTTGTAATCATCGGGCAAAACAATTTATTATTCCGGTAAGTTTCATTGGACAATAAATTATTCAATGATCAATTCTATTATTGCTTTAGAAAATATACCAAGAGTTAAACACATTCAAAGCTTAGTGATAAAAAAAATATAAAGTTGATAAAAATTAAGTGCGGGGCTCTCGTTCCTTGGCAAGAAATAACAACATGGCGACTGCAAATATTTGTTCAAAAACAAGTTGACAGGACAGGGATTCTCCTAAGTTAATTCAATTCCATATGACAATTTACAATGGAATTCGAATTCAACATAAATAGTTTGATTAACGATGTTGTCAGCCGGGTAGATCGGAGGCTTCAACCCTTTGACCGGACTCCAGAGCTGTAAGTGTGATAGTCACAAATTTGTGATATTTTTGATGGGTTCAGATAGTCCATGTGAAACCTTGAATAAAGCTGGAACTCTTACTAAAACCCGTAAATATAGTGTCTATATGTATGTGTATGTGGCCTTTCGCTCTAATTATAGTATTTGTCCATCACCTTGTAACAACATGCCTTTCCAGATAAGGCCGCTATAAATCACATCTATAGGTCTGTAGCCTGTGTTGTGTTAGCCCAGAGGCAGAGACATTTGCATCTAGCTAGCAAACATCCGTTCTCGGGAGTCTACCAGTAGCCAGTTTCGTCATCAACTACCATATCCTGTTATATACGGTAATTAATGACGAAGCCAGCTACTGGTAGTGCTAGGCTCTCGAGAACGGATGTTTGCTAGCTAGATACAAGTGTTGATTTGGTTAGCCTTAGCCCTGCCCCATTAAGCTTATACCATATCATTTTCAAAATTTCACAGAATGCGCAAAAAAACAAATACAAAAGCAACAAACATGCTCATATCTTATGTTAACCTAAGGCTATGCAAGAGTTCCTCGTGGAGCATCTCACAAGTTTCAATCTTTAACTTTACACTGTTTACATCGCCAGGTGTATAGGATTATGTCAGATCTATATCAAACATGTGACTAAAATGTCCACAAATATTAATAAAATCTTATTTTCATCTGACAAAACTTTCAACAGTTGAATTTGTTTTCTTTTTGATATTTAATAAATTGAAAAAGTGAAAAATATAACATATTTGATTGTTCAGAAACCTGATGATGTCAATATATATGGGAAAGAAGTCAATGTAAAATCCCCATTTGAGACACTAGTTAATGCCCCTAGGGGGAAGACGGTAATTAGCACAATATCTATCAATTAAAACATAATTATTAGGTATTTAGCTTCATCCCTCAAATATGTTCCAACTAAGTGCTAGTGGATCATCAGGCTGTCAATTGACTACTGTAAGGAATTGATAATCAGCTCTGTCATTTTACAGTTCTTTTAATAGTCTTGTTCTCTTCTACTTGACTTCCGGGTACCTCGTTCAAACTCTCTCACTATGAGTACTGAACCTATTGGCCAGTTTAAACAGTAAATACAGGCATATAGAATACTATTTTCACACAAGTATTTGTATACACTTGTACTGTATGTTTTAAGTTTATAATCATTATGTTGATCTTTATTATTTCTATGATTTAGTTACAAAGATCACCAAAGGCTGTTGAGTACAGTTTTGGATAGAATGGGAGAAGCCTCAGCGAAAGTAAGTTACATGTCTATCCCTGTATAAAAAGACTCCTGGTCAAGCACTGACTCTGTGTCTTCTCACGATTTCATATGGTACATAAACAACTTATATTAAGATATATACCCATATATACTATATAAACTTTCAGTGGGCCAATATGTAAAACTTCATACAAAAAAAGGAAATTTAGTATTGAGATTTTATATTTTTATTTTCTAAGGCCCAGGGATTACATGGTGCAATCACTTCAGGGAGAAAATTGGAAAGCTCAGATCATCATGTCTATATAATGAAAGAGTCCGCTACTAATGGGTAAGTACACCAAATGGATTAGCCCAAAAAAGTGTACTTCCACTCAGATGTAGTTTTGTTTATAAAAGGAAGGTACAAAGGTAAAACGCATACCAAGAACTTTCTGCAGATTATTTTGCGCACCTAAAATAAGCTAACTGTAAAACACTTTACATGTTTCACGCACCTAAATACAAACAAAACAAATGGGCAGAAATTTGACACATTTGATTACATACATGTAATTTTGGTGCAGGTGAGAAAGTCCAATTGACCTTTTCTGCACTAGTACCTCAATACCTGGCTGACATTATTGAATGTGATCAATCCTCAACAATTGTTTACGTGTGCTTTAAAAGGACTGCCTGTTCAAGCCACAACCTAATACAGATGGTTGGAGAGAGCTACTAATGTGCCTTCATGCAGTCTCAGCCACAGGTTATAGAGAACAGGAGTCAGATTTGTGGTCGTATGTTGCACCATGTTTTACAGTTGACTACGCTGTGTTGAAGTCGCTTACGTAGAGGATATTACGCAGTGAATTTTGTATACCATAAATATTGCTAGAGGGAGTGGGTTATCCTTTCAACCATTCACAAGAGCAATGTTATGGTATTCAATCTGCACCCGACCATGTAATGTTCTTTTCATAATTAAATTAAATTTTTTCTGAACTATAAATTTCTAAATCAGAGCTATTTTATTAAATTTTCTATGACAATTTCAAATCCAACAAGATGGTAGTAGAATGCTGCTATTCTAAAGGTGACGTGGAATAGAAGATATTATTCAAAACATAACAACAAATGACGTAGCTGTGTCGCTGACAAACTTTTCTATGCTATTTTACAGAACAAGAGGCTCTGTAATAGGTTTTATCAAAGTGGGTAAGAAGAAGTTATTTGTGTATGACCATAATGGCTGTCAGCATGAAGTGGAACCGTTGTGTGTTCTGGACTTTTATGTACATGAGTCTAAACAGAGGAAAGGATATGGGAAGAGACTGTTTCAGCACATGTTACAGGTCAGTTAACAATCTTTGTGTCTCTCATGGCTAAAATCTCTTTATTTATCAGCTTAGACCAGAAGTAAAACTTTACAGTACAGTTCTATGTGTTTTTGTAAATGTTTATTAAGCTACATTTACAATTTCTACTGCATATACATGTACATGTTTGACAGTAAGTCAGTAATACAGTGAGAGTTTAAACTTGTTTTCATATTGGTAGACGTCCCCTGGATAAGGGCAATTAGCATTACTGTCTTTACACAGCACAGGAGGAAGAGTAACTTTCCAACTTTTTAAAGAACACTTCACATCTTGGTTGTGTTACTGTATATTATTGTTGGAATACAGCGCCTTCAGGGGTAGAAATAAGAATCTTAAGTCAGATGAAACATCTGGCATGACCTGTAAACCCTTAGTTTTATAGACTTGTTCTACGAACTATTAGTTTAAATTGAAAACAGCCTAAAAACCAACTTGCGAGCAGGACTACTGTACGTTCACATTAGCCTGCCTGCAGTGATTTTAACTGACCACGGGCAGGCGGGCCAGCGGTTATTTCGAGCCATGGCCTTCAATAACAAAAATACCCTTAAATACCCCAGTGCAAAACATCAATCAATCAATCAATGGACATTTTTTTAAATTTGTGAATAAGAGTACTGTAAGAAAACATTTTGATGTCAGATCAGTAGATTATTTAAGAGTTTTGCTGAAATCAGAAATCTGATATAACATTCTGTGTCTTTTTTTCAGTGTGAAATGGTTAAACCCAACCATTTAGCGATCGATCGACCATCTAATATGTTTACAGGATTTTTACAGAAACACTACGCGCTAAGGAATGTTATTCCACAAGTCAACCATTTTGTTGTCTTTGAAGGATTTTTCAAAACAAGAACAGGTAGGAATTTCTTCATTCAGAGACAGGTGTAACTTTAATATGTGTAGTTCCAGGTATTCTTCATAATCTTGTTATTCCATTGACGATAAAGACCCACCCTATTCGTAGGATAAGCTTTTGTTGTTGAAATACAGGTGTGGCCAACAGTGGCCTGCTTTTACCAGAATACCACTTGCATCAAAGCCCATGACCATTAAGATTCTGTTTGTTATGATAAATCTTGGCTAGGGGAAAAAACAGGAAGATATTTGCTAATTTTAAGGGGATGTTTTTTTTTATGAGCTTTTGTTGATTTCCACAAAACTATGACACCTTTATGAGACACCTTTGATTGTAATGTTAAAAATCGATAAAAAACAACACCTTATTAACTATGTGTAGAGTTCAGAGGCTTTCATTTTAGAAGATATTACTTCTTACTTTCTTACCCTCAGGTATATGAGTCAGTCACATGATGTGGCTACGGCAATTGCGGAGGTGGTTTTTAGGAGGTTTCCTCTTGGTTTTCCACCTTAACAAATCTCAAATATGTGTATGAAGTACCAATGCCAAGGTGTCCTTGTCCAAGTTCAGTTTAATGCTAAAAACCATAAAAAAAACTTAACAGAAATCATAAAAATATAAATCACATGAATATTCTTCACAAAAAAGCTCATTGTGACTTAAAGATATTCCCAAATGGTTGATACCTGGAAAACTAAGGACGGATTTTGAGAAGGCCATAAAATATATTTCTTCTTCCCCGTGTTTAGATCCACCCCCCAGGGGGAGCCAGGGTAGACATGGTTCTGCTGGTCGCCCTCCTGTTTTTCCTTACAGTCGCCCAGGTAAGCACAACTATTCTAGCAAATCTCACCCATCTTTGTACATGTATGTAAATGTGTTTTCTAAGTTTAATGAATTGGATTTGTTGCCATAAAGCATGACCCCAAATTATGAGAAAAATATAAAAAAGACATTAAGCTTTGAATTGGTTGAGTGATGTTTAATGTTGTACTCAGAGATATTCATTTATATGTAAATAATTGCAAATTCTATAGCTAAAAATAGCACCACTATAATAAACACAGGAATATTTTGTATTATTATAAAATTAATGTTCCTTCACTGCTGTCCAGACAGTACGATGTTTCTGTTCATGACATACTACCCCTATACAGAGAGCCAGTAATGTTTGGGTAACAAATGACTTCAACAGTGTATAATACAAAATGACAAAACCTTGATGCTTTGAATGAAGTTTGCATCAGTTTAAATTATCCAAAAATTTAGTTCAGACATGATACATTATATATTTTTGATTTGGAAAATGCAATTGTGAGTCGGAAACTACATGTAGTTCAAATAAAGAAGCTCTTAATTTGTGTTCAGGATCTAATCACACCAGACTTTGTGATCCTTTTGAACATCACAGAAAACCCCATCATCCTTTCACAGTCCGTCCACCATCTGGAAAGAAAGACAACTCTTCAACAACAGTCCATCCAGAGGTACATGTAAGTTTGTAAAGTCTTTATTCTCTATGCAGATGTTTTGCAAACTAAATTTTAATCACCTTATTTTTATAAATAAAATGATAGAAAAATTATTTTTTCTTACATTGTTGAAACTACACCTTTTCTTCATTTTAGAGTTGAATGCAATTTTTATTATGTTCATCAAAGTCTGGACTAGGAAACCAAGGGGCATACAGTATAAATCAAACTGTCCATATAGGGAAGCACCTGAAAATGTTGGAATTCACTAATTCATTGATATGAAATCAACAATTCATGGAACACACTGAAACTTGACAATTCTGACTTTTATTTCAGAAATAAAATTGTTTATAGCGAGATATTTTATTAGTGAGTGTCGTTTCAGAGGGTAGACTGCCAGGAAGCTATACCTCAACCACCCTCTGGTGTCAGGAGCCTGGAAGCTGAGAGAATGGGAGAAAGTCCGAATCAGACAACCACAGCAATGGAGTAAGTAAAGATCCTTTCTAAAGAAGGGCCAACTCAATCAGGCAATTTCTGTCAAAAGTGAAACTATACTTTATCAATTTGGGGATTTTAATAAAATATATATCAGGCAGATGGTTGGAGGAAGTTACTAACATAAGAGCTGAGGGTTGGGAGGGAGCTTCCTGTTGCCCTGGCGCTCTCAGGTAATGGGCTATCAGAAGTCGATCTGTACATGATGTTTTTGTATTTAATCCTGTGATTGTCTTCTATTTGTCCTGGGCCCGCAGACGTGGCGTAGTGGTTAGTAAGCATGCTCTCTAACACCTACTTTGATTTACCATTCACAGGATCGAGTCCGTCTGTCGACCCTCAGGTATATGAGTGAATCACAAGATGTGGCTCCGGCAATCGTGGGGGTGGTTTTTACTAGGTTTCCTCTCGGTTTTCCACCATACTAGGGCAAGGAACAGTGTGAAGTGGACAATGCGTCGTCATATAAGTGAAATACCCTTGAGTACGACGTTAAACCTCAATTAAACAAACAAACAAACGTTTATTTCCCACATAAGTTTTAAATGGAATAGAAAAAAAGCAAGGTTAATGCAGATGAGCTTGTGATTTCTTGCCCTGTTACGAGAGCATGTATCAGGGCACATGAATGAACAGGATTTACCCATCAAACACTTCATGTCCCTGGATAACAATTTTGTCACCATACAGATAAATAAATAAACAAACCCATGCTAATGAAGAAAATGTTGATGTTTAATTAGTCTGAGTGTATGTAAAAAATTATTACATTTTTTGTCCAGATCTTTACGTTTGAATTTGACTGGCATGTCAGACAGGAAGAATCATTCAATGGGGGCAGGAGTCAATAAGTACAGTCGACACGGAAGAAGTAGTGCTACTCCTCCGCCACCACGAGTTAACAGTGCAAATAGGTCCAGACAAAGTAGTGCAAAACAATTACCAAGTGGCCTTGGAAACGGACTTATAAAAAGAGGTGAGTAATAATTATTAAAACAGGGACAAAAAAACTTACTGGATGAATAACTGAATCTCTCATATTAATTGCACTGCCAAGAAAGCTTCATTAGCCGTTTGTGTTGCTCTCAACAGTATGCTTTACAGAATAAATACAACATTGTAATTGATTTTCTATGCTACTGGAATTTGACCAATAAATGTTACATCATATCTTTAGGTAAAATCCCCTACATGTACTTCAAAGAATAAACATTTATTGATAAAACTCAGATTTACCGGTAAATTGGCCCAAGATTGAGTGTTGTGTTTATTTCAGAGAAGATTTTTACCATATCATTGCAGTATTTTGTTTGGTATCATTTACATATTCCTCAGCTGTAAAAACAAACAGCATGATCAACATGAATAATTGTAACTTTTATTTAATAAGACAAATCTGTACATTTCAATGGGAAATAAAACATGGTAAGAATATCTTTGTTTTCAGAAACTACACCTCCGTTGCTACGACGAAATGTGACGCCGGTCAATCACCATGACTACATGAGTCGTGATGGACATCTGAAGGTTACAAATCACAACAACATTACAAGGTATTTAGTCATTTTAAATTGGTTATTTTCATGAATGTTTTTTGTGTCTTTCAGAAAGTGAATATTAATAGTATTTTTATTATTTTGGGATATAACTTTTTTAGTTTGAACAGATTCTAGTGTAGAAAATTTGTTTGAACAGCAACCATTGTGGCCGTGGAAGGATAAACCTCCAAACCAGATGGCTTTTTAAAAACAAACTAAAAAGCCATCTTGTTCTGAGGTTAGTCCTTCTAAGGCCACAATGGTTGCTGCTCAAACAAATTTTCTGAACTAGAATCTGTTGAAACTAAGAAAGTGTTATCCCAAAATAACGAAAATGCTGGTTATTTTAATTCAGGGGGTTGAGGGTACGCAGATTTGTTTGTCTTGGGTGTGGTCATTTCTGAACACAATCAGAGATAACAATTTTCAGCATTTCAGTGTTATAAATATGTCACATGTCAATATTTGCTCCATCAACAACTGCTCCGCCTTCCAAGTTAAGGCTGATGTCTCTACAAGCTCTGTATCAGACCTGGCTACTCTTATTGTCCTTTCACTGTCAGACATAAAATATCAAAGTAAAATAGGGAAAACACATAGACCAATCAAATACATGTATCACTTTTCAAACAATGAATAGCCTCTGTCGGTATATCATAGTTACTGTAAACTGTTGTCTTTGTTTTCGGCTGACATGTTATTATATAACTGAAATAACCATATGTATGGCATATTAAGTAAAAAAAAATTTAATGTACTTTGAATCAATAAAATTTTTTTTTTTCATTTCAGTCTACCAACTCTGAAACCGACAAATGTTACCGACGTGCCATGTTACAGTGAACCTGGACTGGAGAGGTTACCGATAAATGGTTTGACAGCTAACACAACATGGACTGTATTTGGTGTGATACCATCAGGCTACCAACATAGACAATTTACGCAAAAAAAATATCACCACACTAAGCTTTGGTGACATAAAATATTCAATATTTAAACATTTTTTGTAAAAGTATTTGACCATGTTGTTACATTGTTACACAAACAATTTTATGTGTTATCACGCTAAGTTATTTCATCTCCTGGCATAATCATCGATACAGCATTTTGTGGGAAGTTTTCCAAATTTGATACATTTTTGTGTTTTATCATCTACATGTACATTATGGAATGGTAGTTTGTCATAGTTAAATATCAACAGCATACAATGCCTTCAAATTGATGATGTCCACAGTCATCTTGGTTGTCCCTACCCATCCTGTCCATTCATAATATATTTGTTTACTCTTCATTCACTTGCCCGAGTAGGAAACCTTAGTCACAAATTTTGGTTGTTCCACATAAAACTTAGGTTGTCTCTCATGGGTTTTAAATTGCTGGGTGTGGCATACCAAAATTTAATTTATATATTTAATATTTTATTTATATATTATAGATATGTTTCATTGATAAAAAGTTAGATCTATGTTTGATATGAAAAGTCTGATAAACATTCCATCCAAAAGAAGAAAAACAAGACAATTGTTACAAAATGTATTAAATGCTCAAACTGTTTCAATTCTCAACTTGCTCATTACACTGGGGTACAGCCTATGTTAACTTTATTTGAAAACTGGTACAATTGTTGTTAAAATTGTATCTTGTTATTTTTTTCTTCTTTCTTTTTTTCAATGCAAATGGACATACCTCCCTTATAATCCAAGGGAAACATAAACTTAATTTAGTGTAAAGCTTGGACTATCTTCTTTGTTTATTCAGTCTTGTTAAAATATTCCAAGTTTCCAATCTCGATGTCATCATATCAGTGAAATACCCTTGAGTACGACATTAAACCCTAATCAAATAAACAAAATTCCAATCTCAACTTGCTCCTGGCCAAAGGGGAAGAAACTAAACCAAAATCATATTATTATAAATATCATTCACTCTTGTATTTTAGAAAAGAGTATTTATTGATAAATTTTTGGAAGTTGAAAAACAGTCTGTGATATATTGTTTAAATTATTATATATTGTTGATAACATTTTTTTTATGAAAATGTTTATGAAGAAAGTTATGTGGAAATTACGTCTAAAATATCCATAAAACATGAATATGCTATCAAACCAAG
>JARDVA010189533.1:0-10434 GCA_030265315.1 Mopalia swanii | reverse complement strand
TGCTCGCATATAACGTGGCCTTTCCCTTGCTCACATATAACGTGGCCTTTCCCTTGCTCACATATAACGTGGCCTTTCCCTTGCTCGCATATAACGTGGCCTTCCCTTGCTCGCATATAACTGCTCACATATAACGTGGCCTTTCCCTTGCTCACATATAACGTGGCCTTTCCCTTGCCCACATATAACGTGGCCTTTCCCTTGCTCGCATATATCGTGGCCTTTGCCTTGCTCGCATATAACGTGGCCTTTCCCTTGCTCACATATAACGTGGCCTTTCCTCTGCTCACATATAACGTGGCTTTTCCCTTGCCCACATATAACGTGGCATTTTCCCACTGCAAATGATAAGGTGGCCTTTTTCTTGCTTCCATGTAACGTAGCCTTATCCACATCCAAAAATAAGGTGTTTTTTTCCTTGCCTACATCTAACGTAGCGTTATCCACAGTAAAAGACAAGGTGGTCTTTCCTTAATCACATAAAACGCCGTTTTCTCATACACCAAAAGATAATGGGGCCTTTCCCTTGCCCTTTGTAACGTACATGTAGCCTATTCCAACAGCAAAATATAAGGTGACCTTTCCCTCGCTCGCCATTAACATTTTTTTTCCCACAGCCAAATCAAAAGTGTTCTTTCCCTTGCTCAGGTACAATTTTATTTTTTTTATTTTCTCCCACAGCAAAAGATAAGGAAGCCTTTCCTTGTTCACATAATTATATAGTGACCTTTTCCCACAGCGAAGTATAGGGTGGCCTTTCCCTTGCTCACAAGTAACGTCGATCTTTCCCACAGCAACAAATAAGATGGCCTTTCCGTTGCTCCCGTGTAACGTAGCCTTTTCCACAGCAAAATAAAAGGTGACCTTTCCCTTGTTAACAAATAACGTTTTTTTCCCACAGAAAAGATAAGTGTGACCTTTTCCCACATGAAAATATAAGGTGGCCTTTCCTTTGTTCACATATGCCGTCGCTTTCCTACAGGAAAATATAAGGTGGATTTTTCTCTGATCACATATATCGTCGCTTTTTCCCCACAGGATAGTATAAGGTGACGTTTCCCTTGCTCACATATAACGTTGCATTTTCCTACAGCAAAAGATAAGATGGCCTTTCCCTTGCTCTCATTTATCGTAGCCTTTTCCCACAGCAAAATAAAAGATGACCTTTCCTTTGTTCACAAATAACGTTTTTTTCCCCACATCAAAAGATAAGGTTGCTTTTCCCACAGCAAAATATAAGGTGACCTTTCCCTTGTTCACAAATAACGTGGCTTTTTCCCACAGCAAAAGATAAGATGGGTTTTCCCTTGTTCACATATAATGTGACCTTTTTCTACAACATAAGATAAGGTGGCCTATCACTTTACTCATACATAACGTGGCCTTTTTCCCCGGCAACAGATAAGCTGACCTTTCCCTTGCTCACATATAGTGAGACCTTTTCCCATAACAAAGATAAGGTGGCAGTTTCGTTGCTCACATATAACGTAGCCTTTCCCCCTGCACAGATAAAGTGGCCTTTGCATTGCTCAAATATACGGTAGCCTTTTCCCACAGCAAAATATATCTTAAACAAAGAATCATTCCCTACAGTTAGTACGTCGAGGTTTAACATGCTAGTTTTTAGCCTAAAACTGTTTCTTGATTACATTTGTTAATTAGCTTTGCTTATATGTATGCTCAACCATGGGACGAGTAAAGTCATTCTCAACTGTGTCCACGTGTTTGCATTTAATCAGGTAGGTATCTTGGAATCTAAAATAGGTCATTGCCTAACTTTGTGTAGATGATGATATGTAACTCACCATCCCGTGCAGAGTTTGCTATAGTCAAACACATTGGTAGTCTCATCAGACTCAACACTACGGAACACTCAAGTGATATATATGAACATTTATACAGCGTTTATTTATCAATAATTCGATCAGTCAATCAATCTTATTCAAGCCATTAACCAATTAAAAGAAAGCTGCTGTTATACAGGATATAACAATATAGCTCAACGAAGCTGATCCCGTTTCCCCCTATTTTTACCGTTTTACGCAGAAACACCCACTTAAGAGTCTTGTCTGTTTGATTTATGCAATAATATATCATTTTGGGAAAGAAGATTTGCGCTTACAAAGTCGATTGTACGGTGAAGTAAGTTTTACTGGCCATGTAGTTTACCATATACTGTGCAGTTGTAACAATAACACTTCAAAGTTACGCTCATATGTAGTAGACGTCCTCTTAACTAAATACCATACTAGCTGTGTTAAGTGTAATAGTAGGATGAATGAATTGACACCGTGGATGATGAAATATGACAGTAACAGTGTGCAGTACTCCCGCGCATTCTCCACCACGCTGTCTGTGTTTTGTTTCTCCTCACATGTAGGTTTTCACCATTTAATCACGTGTTCACGCCCAATCTGTCAAAATAGATTATATCTGAGTTTGTTATAATTTAACATAGCTTTCTCTTATCCATCGTGTGAGGCAGTGTGTCGTAGTAACAGCATACGATAGGAGACTTGTCACATACGCATTCTCCTCATTGCGATTAGAAGACCATTTTTACATACCCTCAATACAACTTATTCTGTATGTGGTTTTCTCCGTATTACTAACTCAGTCCATGTAGGTGACTACGAAAGTCTCATTGAACGGACTCTTCAGAATTAGGTTAAATGGTTATTGCTGGCTATACGCCTTAATCTGCACGTATCCGATTCAATTTGATGATGCAATAATAGAAGTCGTTGAGTGTTTCATCTGAGAATGTGCGATAGACTTTGAGGCGGTCTGTACACGCACCTGCTTTAAATTGTGTGGTATTCACAACCTTAGTTCTTTCGTTTATCTCTTGACAATTCATGTATCATTGGCTACAAACATTACATATTTTGGACATTTCCTAGGATTATTTTTTATATTTTCTTCAATTTAAATACAGTTAGGCTCTCATCTTTCGGGTAGAGTTTTCAACAAGAACATTTGGCGAACAAAATAAAGCCTTTTTAGTGCACCTGTCTGAGCGTTTTTTGTGGAGACAGATTTGTAATCTATACTTTTCCGATGAGTCACTACTGCTTATTCTCCACGAGTGTTTGTCTTGCAAGGTAAAATAACTAGGGTTGAAAGTCGATCGTTGCATTGGAAGTCTTACCCCTGCATTGATAAAATATTAAGGCAAATCTTCTGTTCATCCAAATCAAAACAATAATGCTTCAAGAGGAAATAACTCGGCAATACATTGCTTGAGTGCTGTATTAAATGCTCACTCGAATAACAACTGGGCCTCTTACGTCAGTCACATAAATGTTTTATCTCGACCCGATATATTTACTGCCCTTCTACATCTCCATGTGTCTCTCTTGTTCAATGTACGTCTAAAATTGCACGTATCTGATTTAATTTAACGATGCAGAAATTAACGATATAGAAAGTATTAATTATTTGACAATGTATATTATACAGTTAACCGGCCAATCGTTACCTGTAGTTATACATCGAGCCGTATAAGTGTGTAAATAACAAAACTTGTTCTATAATTTATATTTTATATTCTCCTGTATCCTTGGCGAGAAATGTTCGTGAACGGGCTTTTCGTGCTATTAAAGTGAGAGAAATAACGTTTCGTACGACAGATTATTGTGGAAAATTTATGCATTTCACAATACCCATCAATCCATCCATATATGAATTCGTCTCGTTACTATCGTTTCTGTTCCTCTAAGCACAAATTTTTATGTGGGTATTTTTCTCCTTTGATTTTTTTGTTGGGTTTTTTTTTTTCTACGTCGGAACGGAAGAGATGCAGATGTGGTCGTGCCTATTTTCTGTTCCATTATTCATAAATATGTTACTTTTATCTGTCCTTTTACAAACGGAGAGGACTTGTCTTTTTTTGGTATTAATGTATATTTTCGCTTATAAGTTTTCGTTTTAACGAGAACACGAAAAGATGATATGAACAACAGAATAAATACCGATTTTCTTATGTTTATTTCCTGTTGTCTTCAGGAAGGAACAGATTAGCTACAGATTTTGTCATGTTTGATTATTTCCAGTTGCACCTTAGTATTCAGAAGGAACAGAATAGATACAGATTTCCCCATGTTTATTTCCTGTCTCCAGAAGGAATCGAATAGATACAGATTTGCTCATGTCTTTCTCCTGTTCTGTTCCACCTTTGTCTTCAGAAGGAACAGAATAGCATCTATTATGTTTGTCTGTCTATATGTTTGTTTGTTTGTAGGTTGGCTATTTTTAACTTCTTTAACTATGTCTCAGATTTGATAATCGTGTTTTCAAGGTCTATTAACATGTTCTTCGATTATCAAGCTTTGTCAATTGCTGCTGTATTTATTGGTGAGATTTCCCACACATGTCTATTCTGAAAACGTTTATCAACACTGAGGTCTAATATCAAGATTGATGGTACACGATTGTTATGGGTTGTTAGAGATGGGATAAACGTTAACATGCGCGACAAGGCAGATCATGCCACATTGCAATAGGATCGAATGGTCATGTTTTGATTTAAATTTTATAGCAACCACAGTAATTTGAAAGTTTGAAAACAAATTGTTCTGCTGTGTTCAATGTCCACGTGGAAGGTAAACCAAGGTGAAAAATTCTCTCTTTGGTCCAATGGTTTGTGTCCTCAAGTATAGCTTTACTGCCCAATGCAGCATAGGCCTTTCACAGTTTTTGCTTTGCTCATTATACTAAAACACCTTTTATGCCGTGGACTTTAAGTACCAGCTATAAACGAGTTATGTACGCTCTATTATCATTCAAACACGTTTATTATGGTGCAAAAAAAAGATGTCACTCCATTTATAAACAAAAGAATTGGCCGAGTTTTCTGCTGATATACTTAATTAGATTTCAAATGTAAAAGAAACGTGTAAATAATGGGAGAATGTGAAGAATGCTCTGTATCAGGTAAATTCTCCACAGTACAGTTTCATGTCATATTGCCAGGTAAAAAAAATAGCACCATTCGTCCACCAAAACAACCGGGGTCATTCGGTGTGAGTTGACTATACATTGACATCTAAGAGCGCATCACTCTGTTCATGATTGAGTAAAACATTAGCAAACCAGGATAAAAGAGACGGTAACACAATTACTTCTCACTTCTGAGCCCTGCAATGCTGCAACAGTTGTATTTTGAGAATATCGAACTTGACCATATCTCCTGCCTATAGCTGGTAATGTACAGAGAATAGATAATGCTGGGCGTCACGTCCAGGGGTCAATCAGTACAAAGTCCAGACCGCATGTGAACACATTACACATTCAACATCAAACCTCTAGTGTAACAAGTGACTGTCTATTCCTCCAGATATTGGCTCGTACTCACTCAATGGGGATCGTTTTATACAAGTCACAGAGTGCACGGGCAACATCTAGTACGCTTATAATATATTTCATGTAAATCTCTGATACACTGCTCTCATTTCTAGTGATTATTGGAAATGGCAAAGGTTAATTCATACTCCAAAACATGCTGTCTCATTGTAAGCCTGATTGAAATGTCTCAAGCCAGTATATACTTAGTACGCAGGCAATATATTCCTACTAAAACAAACATCGTGCAATATTGAATGTGGATTTTCTGTCAATTAGGTCATTCGGCTTTCTACATAAATTTGTATGCACTATAACTCTAGAATGGTAATAAGATCACTACATTACAGACCTATTGTTCATAAATCATAGACTAAAGTAACGACATATTGAGTTCACCTTTTGACTCTATATATAAGCCCTCTTATGCTAAATGTGAATACAAGTTGAAGACTGCATGGTATATCGACCCCCAGTGAGTTTTTACTTTACTGTCTGGTTACATAAGCTGTTTATTGCTTAATTCTGTGATGATAGTTATTGTAAGATATGAACTCTTTCTATAATATACAGGGCCCTAAGGCTCTGGCTAAGCGCAGGTTGTTTGAAAAGTAACAATGCTGCCTTTACTTAGCTTCACATCTTGGTTGTGCTGGTGTCAGTTATTGTTGGAATACACCGCCGTAATATAGGCCTAAGTGAAATACCATTAAGCACGGCGTAAAATACCAATCAATCAGTATAATATACAGGTAAATGACTCACGTGTTAAATTTCTTTGGGCAGAGAAATTTTACAAGAAAGGATTTTTTTTAAATTTACATAAATAATGTAGCATTTATTTTTGGTGTCTGATATTTAGATATTTTTACATGCATATGCCATTGCGTTGTATATTGATATTTAAAACAACAATGTTCCAAATATCTTTGTTTTGTTTATTATGCAAATGGCTAGTTTCGACGGGTATTTCTGTTCCGGCCTATATATAAACATGATCTTTGTTCCTTATGGCAAAATTATTGCATGTAGTCATGTTTGGATAATAACTATAGGACAGCCTCAGCCCATCCTTTTCCCTGAAGAGATGACGTAACCCCAGGCTCCAAATAGGCTACATCCATCATTACCAGATAACTCTTTCTAACACAGCGCACGTCGCCCAAGGCAGTGTGGAGTGATGACGTCACCTCGTGGACTGGATTAAGACAATCAAGTCAATTGTTCTTATGGAATAACATTGGTTGTCAACATGTCACCTTGTGAAGTCATGTAATTGAATTAACCGTGTGCTTGTGTATATGAAATAAACATCCCCAGACAAGTTCGCCAGGTGTGTACAGGATAACACAGTTAGTGGTTCATTAGAATTCATCACATATAGTCCCCCAATCTCATTATGGATATACGTGTGTTTATTGGTGTTAAAAACAGTGTCTATAAATGTCAGGGCGATATTAACAAAGTTGATTGAGCGGTTATATACCTATCCATATTCCCCTGTTCTTTTCCATTCAAGTCTTATCACCTTAACAACATGGCCTACTTCGGGGGGAGGGACTGAATTGAATTCCCGGGTTGTGAAGGCCACAGGTTCAATTCGCAAAGCAGGATAACTGCTGCTATTCAAAAAAACCTTTCCATCTTTGTTGTAAAGCCGTTAGTTCAGTCTGAGTATTTGGTATTGAGGTTTTGAAAGAACAGATCTTTCGCAACTGTTTTAAATTGCGTTTTATTTAATTTAATTTAAAGTTTCATAAAGGAAAAAGAAACCTAAAAGAAGGAAATAAAATTGGCCATACTATAACTCTCTCCTCTTAATTATAAACACTACATTATTGTACTAACAGCTTAGTTGGCCTTCTTTAAAGTCGAACCGGACCCCGATTTAAAGTCAAACCGGACTCCTATTTAAAGTCGAAACGGACCCCATTTAAAATCAAATCGGACCAATATTTAAAGTCGAACCGGATCCCTATTTAAAGTCGAAACGGACCCCCATTTAATGTCAAACCTAACCGTTATTTAAAGTCAAACCGGACCTCGATTCTGTGTTTGTATTCGCAATATACCTGCCAATCAGAAAATCTGCCTGTCGGTGTGATTTATCAATGGAGGTTACACGGTTTGGCAAAGTTGTTAAATGTATTGAGCATGCTTTTTTACCGGATAATTAGACTACAACATACCCTTATGACAGATTCATTGGCTTCAATCAATTTAATCACGTGGTAGAACCATGATTTACCACGTCTTATTTATATCTCCTCGGTTTAGTTTAACTTGGCCTGGTCTTGACATGTCCCCAAATCTACCCGACCATTTCTTGGCTACATTTTTCTTCTTCCCACTGGTCCTCGTAAAATGTTATCCAACTGGTATGCGAGAACTAGGCCGCTGTACTGACAACATGGGACTATACTAAATCCACTTCCGAATTGCTTTGCCTTGCCGTCGATCTTCCACGAAGTTATAAAAAAAAACCTTTATAAAGAGTTGTTCGTTTTGTCTTTTGATTAGAGTAACGACTGGTAGGCGGAGTTCTGGGTTGATGTTCAGTCCCGGTGTTTTAGTAGCGGATAGATCTTGGGGTTTGTTTGTTTGCATCGACTTAATCACGACTGACACAAAACATCGCAATCATACGACTAATCTAACGCCATATAAATCAACACACTGTAAGGACTTGTGGCTCTCTGATTAGAATGGTATGCTTGTTGAACCATTCCCCGTGTGCACCGGTACTGCTTCCAGAGAATTTGAAGGGGGTTTTTTTAATACAGACTGACTTCGTATAGGTATAAGTATATGTTGTTTAAATACCGAATGGATCCACTCCTCTCCGCTATGAAGTAGACATTCAGAATACACCATAGAAGGGAAATAGTTTTGGGTGTGGAATTACCTGAGTGTCAGTCGTGGATCATTGAATTAAACAACCTCTGTTAAATGAGATACTCTCTATGTTTAGTATTGTGTTACCTGTGGGGATTAACCCCAGTGTCAATGTCATATGTGTGAATTGACTCCTCGACACTATACCATGAACACTGCTATTACTGGACGTGTACTTAGAGAGATTTCTGTAGTTTCAATAAGTCGATAGGTGAATGTTAAAATAAACACCGTCTAGTAAGGTATGAGAATTGCCTGTGGTTATGTATCTATGTAAACCCGATTCCCATCAACATTGTTCAGAATTAATGTTGATAAATCATGGGTTATAATTCATGGTTATTCCACCAAGCTGTAAATGTTAGGTTGATGAAGAGATGTTCGTTACAGAATACCCGTGTGAGAGCTTGTTTTTAACATGAAGTCGTGTTTACCTTAATACTGAGTTATTTGATCTTTTGAAGGTTCTTTCATCTTGATAAACATGTAAGAACATTAGTAACATTGCCTGGTGGCATGTTGGCGAGAGTGTGCCGCGTTACAGCCTTATAGTAGACATATCCTTTATGACTATGGTACCCTTAGCTACCTCCCAATATTGGTATTGTTCGACAAAGTTCTCTTAGCTTAAGGTGCTCTTAATTACCATGACGACACAATGCCTTCAGTACTGGTTGCCATGACAACTAACTTAGGCTCAGATCGTTTTGTGGAACGGCCCCCACGACTATAATATTTGTTCCACGATGGCACAATGAGAGCTGTAATTTCCACGAAGATGATGATCTCTATAATATTGAACACAAGCATCATTCCCAATTTCAAGAAACCGAAATGATTAAGCTAAATACATCTATGTATATCTTTATTGGGAGCATTATCATAGTATGCTGATAGAAGAATTGTTCTTTAAACCCATGCATGCGTCTTGACCTCGCCCACTCCTCCAACAAAGACAGCTTCATTCGGACATGGCTTATTTGCACCTATAGATTGAAATCAATAAATCCACTGGTAATTAATAACTGATACTAATTGAATGCGTCACTATGATATGGCAATTAACAAATAATGTGTAAATATATAATAACATAACAAGATATCCGAAAAGGATGTTGATATATAAGAATAGATCGACAGGTACTTGGTACCAGGAATTTACGATGATTGACAAAGAAACCATTTAGAAGGGCGGAAGGCAAATTAAAACCAAATATAGAACAAAAAAGTAGTCCTTACTAATTAGAGTAGATCTAATTGGCCGTCTCTCTGTTTTTACTGGTGGTTATTTTGAACGTTGAAAAAGAAGCTATCATGCGGCATTAATACTGCCATCGTGACTGAATGAACCAGCACGTAGTTACTCGCAGGAACTCAACAAGTGAAGGCAGGATTATTAGGTGAATAAATGCACTAATATTTAATCGTAATAATATATGAAACTGTGTTGTTTGGAAGGTGACGATCAACGGTGTTTGGATGACGTTGAATCACAAGACCTGCATATTACAACACTAAAGGAACGTTAACTGTTATAAAGTAAGATATAGAGTGACATTGGATATAGGGTTCCAATTTTAAATAAGGCTATTGGCATGTATCCAAAGAAAACGAGGTATGATTCCGGTTATTAGTACTGTTAGCCGCTGTAGTTTAGTTAGTAGTAACAAACATGGAAAGAAGAACTCGTTAACCTTTAGACCCCATGTCATAGAGACATCGAGCAACAGTTATAATTCCATGTATATTTATGCACGGCTCCATAGGAGTGAAATAATCTTCGGTGTGACGCTAAAGCCTAATCAAACAGTGATTCCCCTAGAGAAAGATCCATAGCCTTTACCTGGGGGGCGTGGACATCAGTCTGCTAGAGCGCTGGCACTGCTGACCAGAGATCCAAGTTGGAATCCAGGTGGAGACAAGCTAAGCCTCATTTCTCTACATTAAGAGGCTCACATCAGAAAAACCACAAATGTATTTAAGAAGACGACTAAAAAAATATATATATATCTCTAATGTCATTTTTTTTTTAAATATATGCATATGTGTATTTATTTATTCAACAGCAAGAAACAAAATTGCATTGGAATAAATATATTTTAAAAATGTAATTGTCTTGATTTATACATATAAGTATATTTTTTGTTGTAGATAAGGAAAATTTTGTATAAATAAATATATAATAAAAATATATAT
>JARDVA010189422.1:0-10434 GCA_030265315.1 Mopalia swanii | reverse complement strand
GCCGGTTAGATTTGAATCGGTAGCTCTCGCTAAGCATCGGTAACTATCGGTGACTAGTTTGGTCGATTCTTCACTCTATAATTCTGGGAAATTTGTTTGCAGATTGTGAAAATCGAGTACGCCTCCATAGTAGGCCACGGGCTTGTTCGAAATTTTATTATATGGTTGCCGTGGCTCAGATCGATCTTATCTGTAACTTTGTTGTGATTTATTTCGTACGTATTAATTATTATTGTCCTTTTTGTACCAGTTCAAACATACACCATAAAATAGTTTGATTATGATATAAGTGTGGATTTTCATTGCAACTATTCTGATAATCCCTATCCACCGTCAGCAAACTCCCATGATTCCATGCACTATATATTTTTGAAAGGTAGAGCCAGGTCAAATCGACTGTGCGATCAAGTTTTATATTCAATTCTAGAATTACCTCCCCTGATGATTCACCACTCCGCAACATCAGGGATAGCTAGTAGTTGAATAGGCCGAGTTTTGACACAATGCCGTACACGCTACTCATATGGGCGTTTCGCACTTCTAGTTAATGGACTTCTGCTATTATATATATAGAATCCTTGTCTCGTCCCCGTCCTTTGCACACAGAGCCGTCCAGAAAAAACTTCTGATTCCTCGGGATAGAGAATGTGTCATTATGTTTGCTGGTTATTCTCTATGCCTAGAACAATTGCAGTAATGAGGAATCTGCATCGGAACCAGTAGAAATATGTGCCTGTAACTGTGCTCTAAGTAAGCATAAGGGGCAGCATGCAGGTCTTCAGACTGTAGTCGCGTTTGTTGTTTCGCGCAGAGTTCAGGGAATCTAAACCGGTCTGCTCCGTCTGGTGTTACAGTCATTGGTAAAGCCAGTTCGATGTTTTCCTGTTGCATAAGTCAGTCTGTAGTGTGTTACTGTTGGTATCTGTAAAGGGATGGACACAGTGTGTAGCATAGGAATATCAAGAGAATTTAAAACACAACAATTATTAGTAACAACAATAATAACAATGAGCATGATGGTAATATAATAATAATCATAAAAATAACAACAGTAATACTAATAACTCCAATAATAAAAATTTGAAAAGAAAGGAACAATAAAATAAAATGGAGAATTCTTTTTACAATTGATTTAAGCGAGTATTACATGCGGCCCACACAGAACATATCTCCGCCTCCTCACAGCTCATAGTTTATTCGGATAATACAATGTTTATTTCATCGTTTTTGTTTACTATTGATATTTATCTTGTTTATGTTTTAAAAGTGGAATCGAATACGATTCCTTCCCCTGAAGGCCAGCGTGACGGGCTGCCCACAAAGAACATGGTATCTCCGCTTCCTATTATGAGTTGTATATTTGTTTAATGGATCATGTCGTGCGACCTTGTTTATGGTTTGTGTTTCATTTTTTTAAATATCTTATAGGTCGATTTATATGCGTCATCCGCTGGGCTAGTGTGACACATGGCCCACACGGAACATGGTATCTCCGGTGCCACACCACCTATTTGGGATGAGATTAATAGCTATATTTTAAATTATGTATTATATTACTTTATATTGTAATATCCGATAGCCTCTAAATAATCGCTGATGAGAGGGTATAAATGATTTAGGATAGTAGGTAGTGTTAGTGGAATATTAAATTGATTTAAATTGTGTTCGAGTATCCTCCTTTCGTTTTTATATTTATGGCAATGGATAAATATATGCTCAATTGTTTCTTCCTCTTCGTTACACCCAGATCAAACCGATAAGGTGTTTTTGATGAGTTTTGCTACATGTGCTTTTAATCCAGTTTTCCCAACGCGTAAACGAGTTATTATGATATCATCTCGTTTATCAGCTAATTGAAATGGGCGGTCATTTACTGTTTTCTTATCTAAAATGTTATATAACCAACGCCAATGATATTCCTCGTTCCATTCGTTCTGTCATTATTTGCTAAGAACTTTCCTTGTTGTTATTGAATTTATTTCACTTTCGCCTAATCCAGCTAACACATATGTTTTAGGTTTTGTCAAACTGCATTTAGCTGCTTTGTCTGCAGCTTCGTTTGCTTTAATGTCAACATGGGATGGAACCCATGATAAAGTTACCTTAATGCCTGTATAAATTATTTGATTATATAGATTCTGTATTTCGTGAATAAGATCGGGTCTACTATCCATGTAAGAGTTTTCTATCGATTGTAGACTGTAAGCCATTAAGTGCTCTTAGATTACATTCTCAAAACACATTTGAGAGTCATTTAATGACAGAGAAACGCTGCTTGAGTTGATAATAGACCAGTTGGAGCACTGTCCTTGAAGAGTGTGCATTTGAGCTTGGTGAAAAGGTTATCCATCTTCCGTCATTTGTTAATCGTCTGGTTGACTATTGCCATCATTACTGGCACGTAAAACCCCTTCTGGCTTTGTCCACAAATCCTAACGATGTTAACTGGACGACTTTAGCCTGTAACTTCTTATCTCTCCGTTGTTTGCCGGAAACAGACTACCATTTCAGGTTAGAGCTTCTACACCGGAATTTAGTGATGCTGGCCGTTCAAATCTAACCTGCTGTTTCTTATCACCCCGTTGTTTCTGTGAAATAGTTTACCCTTTAGTGTTTTAAAAATGGTCATACTTGAATTTCAAACGATATACATTAATATGTCACGGATCTATCAAGACACATGCGTAACAAAACGTTAAGCAACATGGGTGGCTATTCTTCCATTGGTATTTCGCATTTCTTTACAATGGAGATCTATTTGAAAGTCAAGCTACTAGTGGAGAGTCTCCAAACTGTGAAAGAAAAACATTTTTGATTGGTTCGTGAAGTCGATTTCTTTGAACCGTTTATCTTATATTAATGTTTAACATCTTTGCAGTTTTGTATTTCACATGGGTTGTCTATTGCTGATGTGTTGCCCGCCTTCTTTTACAATACAATAGCTCAAACAAACAGCATCCTGGCAAAAATTAGCACACTTCAATCATCCGTTTAGCTGTGCAGCAGACTGGAGAAAATGTGTCATGATATAATGGAAAATCAAATAGAGGAATATTTTTAATGTCTACCATGTTTTTCTTGTCATTTAGTAATTCATACCCTGTTATCTGTAGTTAATTAGATAACCGTGGATTTACTCCAGCACAGCTCTCACCATGGTATGCCACCTACGTGTCTACTCGATCATCAAAGTTATATTGTGTGGTAGACTGGAAATAACATGTCAGTATCTGTAACGTGTATGATAGAATGAGGCATTAACTTAGCGGTCAATACATCAATTTTGTCATTTGAATGTGGTTGTGTTGTTACAGGGACACTACCATTTGGCAACATGTTCCGGTCACTTTTATGACTACGAATTGTCCAATTCATACTGTTCCTTGCTAAAATACGGTGAGAAACCAACCCCGCTATTGTCGGAGCTACGTTGAATAGGACTTAATCCTATACCTGATGATCGACGTACCGACTCGAACCCGTTAACGGTACATTAAAGTAGGAGGCTAACACGCTTGCCACTAATTCACAGCAGCGGCCACCCATGTCAGATGAACAAAATTTTTTAAACTCTGAACAAGTAACAATGCGCCGATATCAATGAAACAACGAACATCATTTGATTCCTGTTATAGATTACTTGACCACAAAGTCGATATGATGGTTTCTTTCAGACCTATAACCATTTCTCAGAGTCCCTATCCATCGACAGTTTTGTGGCATAACTTCTAATCAATAGCTGTATGTATTATTCATTATAGATAACGGCCGGTTAATTCCTACATTACTCCTGTCATGATATGATACGACGATCACCCTGTGTCTACTTGATCAACAGAGGTATAATGTGTGTAAGCCGTGAGATAAGATGTCACGTCTATAACGTATATGATATAATACGTCATTAACTTACAGAATAATACATTAACCTTCTCACACCCTATCACGTTCAATTGTGTTATTGAGTATTTTATCCGCATACCACCAGTGATCACATCGCCAGTGTCATTCTGAACACAGACTAGACTTTAGCGTTAGCTTGTGGATTCCAATGACGTTCTTCGGGAAATGCAATTGCAAAACCTGTAACACAAGACAATGTAAACTGTACAGGACTTGACAGGCTATCAAATTTGTACCGCATTTAAATATAAACTTCAAATATTCAATAATCAAAAGTGCCAATAATTTTCAAGTGTATAACTGTTTTCTGCTAAAGGGAAAAAATTTGATCAGAAATCTGGGTATTGTTCCACAAAGCGATCTTCGCCGAAGTTGATTTTCATTACCACGATGACACAATCCTTTCAGAACTGGTCACCATGAGACTTCAGCCGAACTTAGGCTAAAGTCACTTTGTGTACAAAACAAAACACTGTGTACACTGCGACGTTAAACCCCAATCAAACAAACAAACACCACCCAGCCACAATGTAATAACGAGTATGAACGGCTGACAAACCCTGTCGAATACATTGTGAATCAGTTGTTTTCTTCACTTAATGTGCGTGGTATCTGACAGGACCGGAAAAGAAAGTGTTTATTCGAAGTTAATAATAAACACCATATGGAAACTGAAGCTGACCACAAACCGAAATGATATCACATATCGATATTAAAATACATTTAATTGTTTATCCGGTTTATATGGAGGTATTTTAGAGGGCATCAGTTCTCTTCGTTTCTACGACAAGTGCCAGCTGTGACTAATGCAGTATTAATACCAACATTAAATCAAACGTCGTAAATATTGTATCCGTCTAATAATAGCGTTTGTTTGTAATAATGGGGTCTCTTTACTTATTCCCCACCTCCGTATTTAATGGCTATAGGTCTGGATCTATACTATTACAGCTTTTGCGAATTACCTGTAATAATAAAATAAAATTGCTTCATATGTCTTTTCATTATTAACTGTTATTATTGTTGTAATACAATTGAAGAAAAAGATGCCCCCCCCTCCGCTTCCCCGAGTTATGATAATAAAAAACAAATCTAAAATTTAAATTAAAATTGTCTCTACAACGAAGTCGTGCAAATCCAAAGATTGATATTAATATCGGATTGAGATCCCCATGAAGTATACAAAACAATACAATACAGAAACGTTAAACGAATGGCAGGATTACAACAAGGTGATTGCCGTAACCCACAAAATTCTGACAATAAGGCCCAGGAGGGACCGATAAAATTGTCATTTGTATATAATTTATTTATTCTTAAAAAAATGTTTATAAGGGATGTCTATAGGTTTAGATGTAGTTCACACATTTTGTTCTATTCTGATCGTGGAAGATATGTGAAGACCAATATAACCCATTTTACATTAGAACAGAAGCTACATAACAATGTGTAAAAATATACCTATACGTACAAAACATACATACATACATACAGAGCATAGGATGATTAATCGATTTTAATTAATTAATATACATCCCTGTGCTTGTGTGATGGCTTTTTAGAAATACATACAAATGCATATACACACATACACTTATCATTTTCTATTTTTATTTTCTTCCGTGCTTAACTACTATTTCCGAAATATTTCTTCATTTTGGAATTAAACAAGGAAATAGAAATGGTTGATCCTATATTCACCTGAAGCTTATTCCACTTTCGTTACACTAGAACGTTTAATGAGCGAAAAGTAAAGAGTGAAAGATAATGGGGATACTATTGGTAGATTGTATGTGGTGTTTTGCCGTCTTATATTTTTGACTGTCGTTTTCGTGCACCATATGTTGAAGCCTTTGTTTGTTTTGTACCCTGTCAATAGTTGTTCTCAGTTACGCTAACGGCGGATCCGCGGCCGTGGCTTAGTGGTTAGCCTTACTGCTTAATAATCTGTCTTCGATATATCGGCCACGGGTTCTGGTCGGCCTGTTGACCCAATACATCAGGCAATCGCTGTGTCCTCTCGGTTTTCCACCATAGTTAAATAAGGAACAGTGTGCATTGGTCCATACGTTGTCATATGAGTGAACTACCCTTGAGTACGACGTTTAATATAAACAAGTTGGCTGCATCTGCGATTCATAGATTTGTGTATATAATAGTCATTGGAAGAACTGGTTGGGTCCTCCAGGTTTATTCCAGAAAGATTTTGAATTCAGATAAACATAATTATGGAAGCCGGTTGTCTCTATATTTGCATAGCAATACTATCATTACTTAGCACTGGAGGTAAATTAACAGTCCAACATGATGTAAACGCACCACATTTTGGTTGTGCTAGTGTCAATCATTGTTGGAATAAACCGCCGTCATGTAAGTGAAATACCCTAAAGTAAGGCCTAAAACACGAATCAACCAATCTATATTTGCAAGCTAACATTCCTTAAATAAACCTCGAAGATCCACATCCCGGCTGACAAACTCTAGTTTGAAGACTTAGTTTATGTCTTTGAACATTCCCTCTGCGAATTCTACCACAGATCTTAACGTTACCATCGATTTCCCGGGAGACGTGTGGTTATCTTGTAGCGGCTATTAGACGGTAATGTAAGCTAAATAACGATACTTAATGTGGACACGGGCCTTGTCCTTCACAGATAATAGGTCCTAGCTTGATTTGAAAAGATCTTCAAACAAACATCAAACCTGATCGACTGATCAGGATTTAAAGGTGTTCAGGAAAATTTTACTACACACGACAGCAGTTTAACGTTTGTTTGTTCGGTTGGTTGGTTGGTTGGGGTAAATCACTCATACGACAGCGTGCCTGCAGGCAAATGGAAGAGAAAAAAAACCCACTTCTTAACACCCTTGTCAACAAACAAGAAACCTTAAGACAGGACAATCAGAGGACACAATACAAAGACATCACAAACAGATCGGCTTCCCTCCAAACCCTGTGCTCGTACTTCGTCGTTACGGTACTTAAAAGTCATACCATGCACACAACCGGAACATGCGATAGCTCATTGTGGCTGGACATTTACTGTTCCTTTCTCTAAGTTAATGTTTTGCTGGACACCTTGGTCGATTTTCAGAACACCCGTTGAATGTAGTCTCTTATGCAGAAGAATATAAATCTGTACCATGTACTAGTATATGTATATATTTTTGGAAAGCTTGAATACTCAGGATTTCATATATGTGTATGTAATGGAAATCCAATTATTATTCTGAAAAAATTGCGAAATGAGTAAATGTCAATAGAAAAAAATAGACGGCATTTTTCATGGTTTATTTCTCGAAATGAAATGACAATACGACTCAATATATTAGTTGGCCGAGTCGAATAGTCCTTGAAAATGTAAACAGTGCCTTATTTTATTTTGAAATTTTGAGTACAACAATCCCAGTGGATTTTGTGTTTATCCATCCATTGAAAGTCTTATGTAACTTTCTAAAAACATTACAAACAATCTGGGACGAACTGATAAAAAATGAGACACCGTTTACTAGATTGCATTCTGCTTTTTACAATGGTATAAATGAATAGTTTTCTAAAAATACGCATTGGAAAATGTAAAGTTTGCTTAAAATTGAAGTGCCAGAAATAAGCATGAAAGTTTTGCGACTTGAATATATGATCATGGAAAAATAAATTATAGGCTCCAATTTAACTGTTTGTAATAAGAATTTCGAATTATTTTTTTCACCAACTTATACTTTAAATGCTAAACTTTTAATCCAAGCGATAAAAAACATTTGTTTGATTTGCAGCCCAAGGGCAAGACGTTAGGAAATATAGGCTAAGCTTGGGATACACTAACCATAGCCAGCAGACTGTACAGTGATAAACAACACCTTTACGAAAGTTAACCGTTGAAATTCAAAATAAATCAGCTAATCTTAGTTAACTACCACTTCGTTAATTGCGTCGTCTACACCAGACCATTCTAGCCTTAGGAAATGCACTGATTTCACAGCGTGTTCCTCAAATGAAGACAAAATGTTCGTGTGACACGTATGGTTGGTATGGAGTTACAGGCGTCTTAGACCGAGCCTGTGGTGCTGCTAGCCGTTTTCTCTGAGGATTCTAATTCCCATGTATTCTCTCCAGTCGGTTATTTTTTACATAAAAAAGAAAAGTGTGCATAAAAAGAAGTAGAGGGAGAGAGGTGGGGGAAAATAACACACCTACGGGCTTTAAATAGTGTATTTCGCGCTCCTATAAAAATATGCTTGAATTGTTTCACACTTTTGTATAATATGCAATTTGACCAGAAATGTATAATTTTGAGCTGTTTAGAAAGTAAAATTGACATTTTCTGCACTAATATCTCAATACCTGGTTGACGTTATTTAAGGTAATGTTCACTATAAGCATGCGATAAATAACCCTTGTCAACATAGTTTTTAACTGTGCTTTGACGTTCCAAAGCGAGTCCACGCCTCAAAATGACTGACTGCGCTATACTAATAGAACGAGGGTGGGTAATGAATTTAATTACTGGATTTGTGTTAATGACGGTTTTAATGATATCATACAAGACATGGAATAAAATAAAAATTGACGACTCGAGATTATCGGTTTACTAAACAAGTCCGTTTGTTCCTACAACCCGCTGACAAAACCACAACTACATATTTGAGACGGTATTATTGGCAATAGTATTACCTGGTTAATTCAATAACTTTCCAGGCGTGGAACCCGATCCTTTATTTAGGATTAAGGGATAAAAGGTTTATAAATATGTTCGAAGTCTCATTAGATACATTTAATATTCAATGGTTTATATTCCGTGATCGGATAAATGAATGGCTATGTAGTTACTTTCTTACCGAGCCTTACCTCGGGCGTAATGTGATCGCCGCTATTATGACTTCAGCTGGTTCGCGGCCGTGGCGTAGTGGTTAGCGAGTGCGCTTTCTAACGCCTACTTCGATTTACCGTTCACAGGATCGAGTCCATGTGTCGACCCTCAGGTATATGCGTGAGTCACAAGATGTGGCTCCGGCAATCGCGGGGGTGGTTTTTACGGATTCCTCCTGGTTTCCCACCATACTAGGACAAGGGACAGTGTGAAGTGGACGATCCGTCGTCATATAAGTGAAATACCCTTGAGTACGACGTTAAACCCCATACAAACAAACAAACAAACAAATCAATTCAGCTGATTAAAAATTAGCCCTCGTTCTGCATGTAGAGATTTCCGTTTCCTTTTTAACCCTATTGAAGTGACAACATAACGTACTCCTAGAATAACGTGGCTAATTATAAATCTATATAGAATTGGTTTGGTTAAATTTAGTTAATAGTGTGTATGCGGTAGTAAATAAGCTTCCGGCGAACTAACTCTACGATTTTGGTGCATATTCTTACATCTATCACGGCTGAGCTTAGACAGTAACGCCTATTTAGTCGCTATTATTATAGGATCGATTTTATAACCATAGCTCAGTGAATGAACAGGAGGATTCAACTGCCGTCCTTATTACTCTCTGGAGACAAAATGTGTTTCCAAGTATGAACAAAAAACGATTTCCGCTTGAATGTAGTCAAAGCCGTTAAGAGCTCTTACGTTACAGTCTCAATACTCATTTGAGAGTTCTTTGATGACAGGGAAACATTGCTTAAGTTGATAATAGATCAGTTGGAGCGCTGTACATGAAGATTGTGCCTTTGAGCTTGGAGGAAAGGCTACCCATCTTCCGTCATTTCTTCATCGCCTGGTTGACAAATGCCCTTATTACTGGAACGTAAAACACCTTCTGACTTTGTCCACACATCCTAAAACGATATACATCTCGAACAAATCAGTTATCGGCATCATTTTACTCTTCGAATTGAAATTTAAGTATATTAATTTTAACAAACACTACCGTCTAACCAGCGCATAGCAAGATGTCTTATAGCCTGATTTTATAGAAAATAATATGTCAATTAACAGTATCATTATGAAAATTTAATTGTGCTTTAAAATATAAGGAATGAATTATGTGAAAATATATATTTGTCAGGTGCATTATCTAGGTTTGCTCAAATTTTCTGACAGTCTCTATAGGCTTTGTGTCGTAAACTGATATAAACTGTTATGTTTGATCGCCCTGTAGCTTGAAGGAAGTACTTCACCATTTGATGTTTGACCATTTGAAACTAGAATTTCTAAAGATCTAGATTGATTTACCACGGATCGGAATTTTACAGTGTAAAAGCTTGCATACTTTTGTTGCGAAAAGCAAAAATGTGACTATATATATCGGTTCAGAGTTTGTTTTTTTTATATGAGGATTTGATAATCACAAACTACTGCAAAGTTAAGTTGACCACAGGATTGTCTACTTATTAAAGATAAACGGAACTGTTATTTAGTACTGATCAACTGTACTTGGATGTGGTAGGTTAAAGTTTCGAGAGCATTTTTAGCTTGCCGTAACGAAGTGAAGGAAAGGTATTGTGAGAGAGGGGGAAATGTGGCGGTGTCGGTGTCGGTGTCCGGTTAAGGTTTTCTGTTCAGCAAATGCTATGCTATTCAT
>JARDVA010189200.1:0-10437 GCA_030265315.1 Mopalia swanii | reverse complement strand
GGTATACTGCACCACTTTGTGATACATGTATATGGTCCCTTAAGTTGTGAGTACAACATTATTACTGTAGCACCTCTAATTTATAACTTCTGTTTTTTTAACGTTTTTGCAACAAAGACCAATTCAGGTAGCCCTCTGGCCAGGGGCTAAGCCAGAAATGAAAAGTACAGTGTCCAAAAGGATAATTTTGCTCCATTTTTTAAGTAGCTGGGCGTCCAATTTTTAGGGTTTCCCTTATTCTTGCATGTTAAAGTTTCTCAAAGCAGAGGAGGCAATTGTTCACTTCAGAGTGTCCATTTGAACGGGTGGACACTCCTCTGCCTATTTAAAGCCCTTGCCCCTGGCTATTACGGGCAGTTTATTTGGTGAGTAGCAATGCTGTCTTTACTTAGCACTGGAGGAAAATTAATTTTCTTACCTTATGGAAACGCTTCACATCTTGGTTGTGTTAGTGTCAATTACATGTATTGTTGGATATCATGCTGTCATATAAGGGAAAATCCGAAATACCTTTAAGCATGGCGCAAAACACCAATTAGTCAATCAATAAATCAATCAACCAATTCAGGTAGCAAAAGACCCAACAAAACAACACTTAAAGTACATGTAAGTCTTTCTAGTACGATGTATTTAATGAACACGATGTCATTAATGAGCAAAATTGTTCTGTGAGACTGTGGCGTGACTGGCTTCTCAAACAGTCTAAGCACTATAAATTAAATCCACCATTAGATGACATCCTGCTATGTTAAATGACTTAAAAGGAAAGACAACTGTTTTTCAACCTAAACTTATTATTTTTATTGCATATTTTCAAAGACAACCATCTGTATTGCACTTGCAATCGAATTAGCATAGCCGCGTTAATGAGTTAATTTAAAAAGAGGAACTGATGTCATTGTTCCAAAACCAAAACCTAACAGTGCATGTTGCAAACATTTAATGTTAAACAAGCGCTGTGTTTCTCGCTCATTGAACATCAATTGTCAAGAGCTAACAAATCATCATGATATATTCTCAAACATGTACTGCTTGAATGTATTCATTCCAGCCTTTTCAACAAATGTCAATTTGTTATAGTGTCAATGGCCCGCAGCCATGGCTTTAAATAGTGGTGAGTTTTTGCGCCTACTCCAATGTACCATTCATGGGATCGAGTCCATCTGTTGTCCATCAGATATATGCAGGGGCTTACTTAGCCAGAAATAAAATAATTGGCGTCATATAGAATGGTCATTTAGCTTCATTTTGTCAGCAGCTGGGCGTCCAATTTTAACAGATATCCTATCTCCTGTATGTTAAATTTTCTTAAAAAATGGTGTTCAAATGAGACAATTCTTCACTTCATGGTGTCCATTTGGACGGGTGGACAACCCTTTGCCTAAGCCCTTGGGCACATGAGTGAGCCAAACAATGTGGCTTCAGCAATCACATGGGTGATTTTTTACACGGTTTTCTATGTTTTCCACTGTAATTCCGTAGTGTGAAGTTGACATCCATTGCCATATAAGTGAAATACCCTGGACCCATGAGTACACCTGCTACCCCAGTCAAACAAACAAACAAAATAATAGTCCTGTTGAAACTGATAAACATGTCTCAAGTTATAGACTTAACCCTCTATATGAAATGGGCCAGCCTCTCTATCTAGCCCGAAATCAAAAGTATGGTGTCCAAAATGGTCATTTTCCTTCAATTTTCAAATAACTAAGTGTCCAATTTTGACAGTTTTCATATCTTCTGCATGTTAAAGTATCTTAAAACAGGGTGTCCATTGCTCGCTTCAGAGTGTCCATTTGGACCGGTTTCTGCCTAACCCTTGCTCTCTCTATTACAAGAGAACAATTTAAAAAATGTCTGTTTTACCTGAAAACGCTGCGAAGTTTAGTGAACATTAGCTTGTCAAGCATAATGTAAATACAAAACCAACAGCAATAATATTATTTTTAGTGCCCCCTTAAATTGTCATTAAATTGAATTGCATTATCTAGGCGGGCGTGAACAACAGAGATAAGCCAACGCCTTAAGAAAGACTGAACCAAGTAATCCAGCATTTACTAGGTCAGGTGATTGCACAATAGAACAGGTGTGTGTTGAGTGCAGTTCTAGTGCTTACATTGAAAACAAACCGCTGTTTTGCCGAATTATCTACAATGTTGTCATACCAGTAGACCATGTTATGCTCTATATGGTTATGATTAGAATCGGAATCGAAATCGCTACAAACAAAATTTGTTGTCAACTTGAATATACATGTAACCTTGTGATATGTCTCAAGGTTTGAAATCGCATGACTATTTTATACTTTCCGTTAAGTATAACAGTAAAAGATTTTATCGCCTCTTTTTGAAGTAAGCAATTCAATCGCTTATTATACTAAACTTAAACTAGGTCAACGTTTTGTAAACTTACCCTTATACAATGACTGATGCTAGACCCTAAACTTATGGCAATGACGTCAGTGGGGTTTTGAGTGCAGTTTTAAGTCCTTTTCAGAATGACTGAAGAATTATACCGATAAAAAAGAAAATAATAAATTTTCTCTTGTGTCTCGTGCTATAAAACTGCTTCTATTAGTTATTATATTTCATCATTTCCCTGTACTACAGCTTGGATTATGGGCTCTCACCAGATTCAAGTACAAATAGCGGATTATTAATAACCCTTCAACATCATGTGATGTACTCTTATAGAATATTAAATAGATAAAATTCTTTGAGTGACCAAGGCCTGCGGCTATATCTTAGTTGTTAGCGTGTTTACGGCAGTCTGCCAAATAATCCTTCGATGTTCATGGTTTTCGTCTGCCTGTCAACCATCAGATCGCCGCCTACTTAGCATACATAAAGTGTGATTTTCTGTTGCATGTTTGCCACAAATATGATGTTTGATTCTTTGGCGATTACTTGTCATTGCAAGCTGCCCCACACATACAGAAGTGATTTTGAAGCAGATTCACCTGGCCTGTGTGCAGGGGCTTAACCAGAAATCAAAAGTATGGTGTCCAAAATGGTTGTTTTGCTTCACTTTTCAACTTACTGGGTGTCCAATTGTGACAGTTTTCCTATCTCCTGCATGTTAAAGTTTCTCAAAACAGGGTGTCCAAATGAGGCAATTGTTCACTTCAGGGTGTCCATTTGGATGGGTGGACGGGTGTCTGCCTAAGCCCTTGCCTGTGTGCAGCTGGCTTTAATAAAAGCAGAGGAAATCTTCATTCGCTTTTACCTCCTGGTTATGTGTTTGGTGTACGCCAAATCTAATTAAAATCAGATCTAAAAAATGCTCCCCGTGTTTTGTTTGTCGCTATATTATTGAGATCTAACGCAATCAACACTTAATACAATGTTCAATATTATTTTTGACTCAGAAACAGGCCTTATTTCTTAAAGTTGATTTGGCTGTTCGTCGTATTTCTATTGACTGTATACAATTCAATAGGATATGAACTGGTTCTAGGAATCCGCCTTCGAAACATAACCCGTGTTGTGTTATGAATTTCAGTTTCAATTTGTTTTGGATTCGGAAAAAGGCTTATTGCTTTATTTAATGGGCAACCAGATTATGACTACATGAATACTCACACACACAGCTGAACTTTGTGTTGATATCATTACAAGGATAAATACAATTTAATAATAATAATTAATATACCATTCAATTTTTAATTATAATTAATACCATGCCTGGAAAATCATGCGACCATGCGACCGTGGGTCGCATGAAATCCTACATCTGGTGAAAAATTTAAAAAAAAAAAAAAAAAAAATTTTTTTTTTAAATTTTGTTTATTTTATAAAACCCACTTCAATATTGATGTCAAACTGCAAAAAGTTGAATTAATTGCATAAAAGTAAATCCTACAGTACATGATGTTTATGATTTTTTTCGAACCATAATAGCCGTATGTAGAATCTGGTGATAAATTTTTAACCTGAAACTTAGTGGTTGCGCGAAATTTTAAATTTTTTCCAGGTGTGATTAATACCATGTTGAGTTGATTGGATCAACAGGCCAGAATAAGCTTAACCAACTAACTTGGGAATTTTATGCCTTTGTAAGTCTGGAAAACTGGAGATGTGTCCAGATGTTTTCACTTATTGAGGAAGATTAATTTTCCAACAGGTAGATCGTAACATGTCCTGTATAACGGCTCAGCCATTTTTACTGATTCCACCATGTGACATCCATTAAATACCATTTTCTATGGGGATAAGCACCAAGGAATCTTTGCCTGTCAGAGCTTCCTGGAGATCTCAAGTAGCCAATTGATTTGTGATGAAGGGCTTTATAGACATAGGGGTGTCCACTCATTCTTTGGACACCTTGAAGTGATCAATTGCGCCATTTGGACACCCTGTTTTAAGAAACTTTAACATGCAAGAGATAGGGAAACTGGAAAAATGGGCCACCCAGTACATGTAACTTTAAAAATGAAGTAAAATGACCATTTTGGACACCATACATGTACTTTAGATACTGGCTAAGCCCCTGCTCGGCGATAAACACCAAGAAATCTTAACTTCCCTATATGGGTAGTTAAACTTGAGAATATTCTCAATTTGAGAAATCATTTTAACGCATCAGTTTAAAAAAACTCCGGTCAGACTCAATTTCTAATGTTTAAGTATGATAAAAATAAAAAGTTGGGCATTAAAAAATAAAAATAAAAAATAAATATGACACTAAAAAAAATATATATAATTTTTTCATTTAAATAAATTAATATTTGGACATCTACATGTATGAACCCTTGTGATAATCCATGGATGGTGCATGTATTGTCAGAGATCATGTCTTTCACCTATTGGGCTGGCACACTGTCATATATGTTAGGCCTAAAAAAAAAATGCTTTGTTTCCTCTAACAGCCTGAAAAAAATTGGGCTAGGCAGGCAGGACTTTTTTTTTATTTTGTCAATTTTTTTTTTGTCGACGTTTTACAAAACAGTAGATATTGAATAAAACTGATACAGATGCTTGCATGACCGAAAAACATTACAAAAAAACGATTTTGCTACATGTACCACATATGACAATTTGGAAAGGTTTAAAAAAAATAAAATAAAAAAAAAATGTTCAATTTTTTTTTTTTTTTTTAATTTTTGTTTGTTGAAAAGCCAATAAAAACTATAGACTCGGCGCTATTTCGTAGGGTCGGTCGGGTTAGAGGAAACAAGACATTTTTTTTTTAGGTCTTAGTACAGTGTAAAGCATGAAGTCCCAGAAGACAATCATATAAGCTTACAAGGCCATGTATTAGATTCCACATAAACTGTTTGTGTTGAATAAATCATTGACTCCATATATATATAGGTTTCCTTATACAGGTGACACAGATAAAATTTACGACCTAATTGTTCCCTGTTAAGGTGATTTAGTCTAACAGCTCATTCAGTGAAGTGTTAAATATCATCAATGTTTCATTCATGTAGGGCTGATTCAGAAAATCAGGATCGTCAATCAGTCATCCGTGTCCGCCTTTCTTTGGTACCGTTTTTCCTAAATAATTTCCTACATTAAATGATTAGTATTTATATATACATGTATACACACTGCAGGCATTCCAAACCTGCCTATCTTGTGTGTTTTCGGAGTATTTTGTACATGTATGATATATTGAATTCACAAATGTGCCAAAAACGTCAAATACTTCACAAAAAGTATATATTAAAATACGCCATTCCGAATCTTTGAAGTCAAAGTGGAGGGTTGAGAGGGACCCCAAGGGAGCTGCCTGTTGCCCTGGGGCTTTGGAAGCTAAAGGGAGCCCTCTGGGTCAGGGCAGTTTGTTTGAAGAGTAGCAATGCTGTCTTTATTTAGCACTGGAGGAACATTAACTTTCCAACATTATGTAAACGCTTCACATTTTGGTTGTGATAGTGTTAATTATTGTTGGAATACACTGCCGTCATATAAGTGAAATACTCTTAAACACTGAGCTAAAGTGCACAGGAAACCAGTCTGTTGTTGTATTATGTCCTGTGACTATACTCTTTTTGCCCTGTCTTGTCTTCGTTTGTTGCCACTGGTTATGAGGGTTGTTTTCTTGGCCCATCAGGCTGACATGCCGTCGTGTGAGTGAGATAACCTCAAGTATGGGCTTCAACCTCAATTAATCAATGTATCTATTACATTATTTGGTACATAGATGGAGCTTAATGATAGCACATTTGTATGTTGTCATAGGATAAATTGAAATAATGCCCCAGGGGCTTAGCCAGAAATCGAAAGTATGGTGTCCGAAATGGTCATTTTGCTTTTGTTTCTTAAACCGGCTTCACTTCAGGCTGTCCATTTGGACGAGTGTCTGTCTAAGCCCTTGAAGTGACCCCATATATACATGTATGTGTAAATAAAAGACTACATGTACATGCAGTGTTGAATAGTTTGTGTTTTATTTAAGCTTACAATATATTTTAATTATAGCTACACTGAATGCTAAATAAAAATTGAAATAGGGTTTAGATCGTTAAATTTCATCATTCATTATCGAAAATTAAACTAGTTTTCAGTGAAACTCAATATTCAAGTAATTTTAGTTAAAGATGTTGTCCCTGGTTGAAAAAGTTTGCAGTTTATTTGGACAGCATGAAGCTCAGCTAAGTCAGGCAATTTTTAGAATCTCTAGATAGTCTATGTAACACGCACTTGAAGTCACTGAATGGGGTAGTGTTGTCTATGTCTGGTCTGCCCCTGAGTCCACCTCTATTCAAACAAATGTCACGGCTAACAGGATTTCTGTTCTCCTATTTTTACTGGTCTCCTCTTTTAGGGCAGGAGCCCTTTGTCACATGACCCTCTCTGGCTCTGTAATCTGTATGTTCCATTTTTTTACCAATGGCTACTGGAGGAACATTATTTTCCCAACAGAATAGACTCGTCTAATTTAAGAATTGCTGAGATCGGATCAAAATTAGGATGAGTAATTACCGATCAAAATGTTATATAATTATGTAATAACCGAGCCAAATTCAGTGTCTTGCATGGATGTAAATTCATGTACATGCTGACCTGCCTACTCACTATATTCTGGAGTCTTTTGTAAACATAATTTATGTTGAATACACCAAAAGGCCATTAAAATACTGTACACAGAAAATAAAATTCTATGCTATGCTTTATCACAAACTGGTAAGAATATACTTATAAAGAAATGTTTTTACACATAAATTTCACTGTTTGAGTTAATAGATTGTAAACAAATGTCTCGACCAAACCGAATCACTCACTTATGAGCCATGTTCATGTCTAATATTATGAATGGATGGCTCTATTTGTCCGTATCATTTTCATTTTATAACTGAAAGTTTTGTTTTACACAGCAGAACTTTGCCATGTCAAAGTTTTTAAAAACTCTAAAGATAACATTGATGTAGTTAATACTATTATGAGTTGATATGTTAGAATTGAGAGGGGCAGATATATACAGCAATGTCAAGAGTGACTCAAGACAAAATAGAATCTGCAAGAATTGATAACAAAATAGGGTAGTCTTGAATATCATTTTGTATTAGCCTGTCAAATTTGAAATGAAATAAACAGATATAGCTTCCAGCATTCAAATTTTGGCCAACAAAAAATTTAAATGATTTTTTGTGTCTTTTAGAAAGTACATGTAAATATTAACAATATTTTTGTAATTTTGTGATAACACTTTCTTAGACTACACGTACATGTAGTCTAAGAAAGTGTTAAAATCCCTAAATATAAACGTTAATACTGTCAGAAATCTAAATCATGAATAAATATTTAACTCTGTGTTTGCCTTTGTTTTATTCCAGGTAGAAGAAGATTTTCTGGTCAATCTGTGTCCGATTCTCGACCCTCTCAATCCCTCCAGTACAATCGTTTACCCACCTATGTCGGCACACACAGTCTCTATGGAAGAAATGATCATTTTACAGGTACAGTTAGATGTTTACACCGAGAAAACTTCTCCATAACCACCACGCCGTGGCTAAGTGGTTAGTGAGTGCGCTTACTAATCTTACTTCGATTGGCCGTTCAGAGTATAGAGTCCATCTGTTGACCCTCAAATATATGAGCGAGTCACACTATGCAGCTCCGGCAATCTCGGGGATGGTTTTTACCAGGTTTCCTCCCGGTTTTCCACTGTAAATAGGCAAGGAACAGAGTGAAGTGGAGCATCCGTCGTTATATAATTGAAATACCCTTGAGTAGGACGTTAAACCCTAATCAAACAAACAAACAATCCCAGTTTTCCACTGTAAATAGGCAAGGAACAGAGGGAAGTGGAGCATCCGTCGTTATATAAGTGAAATACCCTTGAGTAGGACGTTAAACCCCAATCAAACAAACAAACAATCCCAGTTTTCCACTGTAAATAGGCAAAGAACAGAGCGAATTGGAGCATCCGTCGTTTTATAAGTGAAATACCCTTCAGTAGGACGTTAAACCCCAATCAAACAAACAAAACATAACCACCACTCCTCAGTGTTTCTGTTAACGGAAATTCTTAGCCTTTGATTGAAAAGATACACTGTGGAATGATAAATTAACGCAGGTCCAATCCACTGGACAGAGCAGGGGTTTAGCCAGAAATCAAAAGTATGGTGTCTACAATGGTCATATTGCAGAACTTTTTAAGTAACTGGGTGTCCAATTTTTATAATTTCCCTATCTCCTGTATGTTAAAGTTTCTTAAAACAGGGTGTCTATTAAATGATGCAATTGTTAAATTCAGGGTGTCCATTTGGACGAGTGGACACCCCTCTGCCTATAAAGCCCAGGGGACAGAGACAAAGTACACGTGTAGTTAGACCAGTAATCGAGATAAATATATTTATTATAACGTTGTAGTTCAAATCGATATTTGTAAAATACGGTGTTATCGGAAACACAGCTCATGTTGTTGTTCTTTAGAGGATGCATGCTAATCATCTGACTCTGAAGAAAATAAATCAATTTTAGAATTTGCTAGTATAGGTACGTGAACCACAGATTCTATTTAATAGAATCCTATTTGTTATTAAAAGTAGTTAAGAGAGTGTCTAGAGTGTAGCCTCTAATCCACTCATCCCATTTGCCTCATAGGTTGCAAGCTCAATTCCCACCGACATTACATGTATGTGGCCCATTGTGGGTGGGTTGTGTTTCTCAGATTTGTCTCCCTCGATAATACTGAACAATGATTTGTAGTTGGGACTTCCTCCATGTGGATATAGAACATTCCAGCCTGTGCTGTTGGACTGAACAGGGTCTCCCCATGGTTATGCAAACTTTATTTTGGAGGCCCAATTTATAGGTTTCCCAAATTCTTTTAGGTCTTAGTCTAAATTTGCATCTTTCACTGATTTTGACAAATTTTGTCATCCGATAATCAATGAAAATTGTATCTTAAAGCAATTTTGCTTTATTTTTCGCAAAGGCACATTTATGACTTTAAAAAATCAGCAAACCAGCAGATAATGCAGATTTTCACAAAATTTTAAAGGACTGATTTTAAAGTTTTGCTTTAGAAGATTACAGCACAGGCCTTAACATTGATGAATAAGTCATTTTCTAGAGAACCTGCACTATAAATAACATTTCTGGTACACAGCCATTAGATTAGCACTAAGCAGGTTTTAGAACTCTAATTAAACAAGGCCCGCGGCGTGGCTTAATGGTTAGCGAGCGCGCTTACTGAAGCCAACTTTGATGTACCGTTCACAGGATCGAGTCCGTCTGTCGACCTTCGGGTATATGAGTGAGTCACACGATGTGGGCTCCGGCAATCGCTGGGGTGGTTTCTTCCCAGTTTTCCACCGTAATTAGGCCAGGAACATTGTTAAGTGGACAATCCGTCGTCATATAAGTGAAATACCCTTGAGTATGATGTTAAACCCCAAACCAACAAACAAACCAATTAAACAAAAAAAAATTCGAGTGTTTCTAAGAAAATTTGTATGCTTCTGTTCTTGTTTTAGGTTCTACACTAATCAGCCCTTATAACCAAGCACAGCCCATTCCCTCAAGGAGTTTGGATGGGAGCATGTCTAAGTATACATCTAATGCCAGTAGAACTTCACGGTCATATCAATCTCCACGAAGCACAAGAAGTTCTGACATAAACACAAAATCCTATGACTCATCAAGCAGAAGGAATGATGTCACCAGCACAAGAAGTTATGACTCACCCAGCCGACTGTCCCAGCCTAGGTCAGGCCAGTCCAGCAGGTAATAAAAAATTAATGCAGGGAAAAACAAATCCCTCTTGTCATGCTTAAGGAACAATAAAGAACAAACGAAGAAAATAAATATGAAGAAATAAAAACCAAGTTTTCATTGTTTTATTAATTTGAGTATACATGATCTCAAAAAGCATTTTTGAATGAGTGACCAGGGGTCGAAATAAGGATTTGAATTTTGGGTGGACAAATGAGGCCGAGCATTAGCGAGGCCGAACCCCTAGGCCGGGGGTCTGGGGGCCGCCTAG
>JARDVA010188868.1:0-10441 GCA_030265315.1 Mopalia swanii | reverse complement strand
CTTCTGGTAAATTGGATGGACTGAAGTTAATACACCCATAACAGTCCTGAGTGGATGGTTTCCTTTTAGTTGACATGTCCAGGGCTGTTTCTTTATCAGAAGATGTTTTTTTGCTTTGAAATCCCCGACCATAGGTGTTAACCATTCTCACCATAATTTGGGAGACTAATCCAGAATACCCAGTACCAAGCACTTCAGATCCTATTTTGTCCAGGAAAGATTTGGGATATCGTCCGGTTATTCTACCTGCGATTATTTCGATGTTCCTTCTTCCAGGCAAACGGGTATAGCGGGCGATTTCTGAGCACAGTATCCTGATCATTTCAAGTCGCAGTGATGTTTTGGGCATTTCCCCTTTCTCACAGGCCTCTAATAGTTCCACTGGGAACTTGTCAAAAGGGATTTTGAATGAGGCCAACCAATTTTGACTTGGTGACACAGAAGGCATGTTCAAGATGAAGGAATCTGATGATGCTGTAGATGATATGCTACTAGTTGGAGACAGTGAGATCCTGTTGTGATCCATTGCTTGCAAGGGTTCTGAAACACATTTGAACGAACAGTAGAGAATTATAGTCTAAAAAGAATACTAAACTAAAGAAAGTTGTTTTTGATGCCCTACACAATTATTGTAGAAAATTATTTCATTAGGAAAAACCCGCTCTGCATCACAGCTGCCTACTGTACATGTACAGATACCATACAGTCCTGTGTCAGCCATTTTCCAACAGAAAAAAATAATCACCATTAATGATAAATTGGGCAGCTGCACTCAAACTTTACAAACAACACATTGGAAGGAATGAGAAAAAAGTGAAATTTTGCAATGTCCACTTTAGGGACCGAAGTGTGTAGAACACTCTTAAAGCAGCTAATGATTTAACTGAAATTAAATGCAGAGAGTGGGTATTTGGGTTTCCATAATCACAAAGCAGGCCGATGTACAAGCCGTTGGCATTTATTGTTGCATCTTAATATGGTATAAATTGTTTTTTGTCAAAATTAATTTTTGATAACCATATTTTGGGCGTTTTTGAGAATGTCAATGTCAATTTGGGCGCTTCTAATTTGGTGCCATTAATCAACCTGTATCTGCCCTTGAATCAGATTCTGCCAGTGAAGCAACACCCCTTAAAAATGAATTAACCTACTTTTCAAGATTATTGTTTTACCTCACACTCAGCAATATTTCAGCTATATGGCGTGACTGAAAATAATTACTTAACCTAGATTTACCTTTGACAGCAAACATATCTGTAATGGCTTCTGCAAGTTTTCTGGCTTGAATTGGTCTTAATACATCACATAAATCCTTTTCTGGATTCAAATATTTCATGTCAGATGGGCGACAAATCCCTAGCTCAGCTAACTTTACACACACATCCGACTGTAAGTTCAGTGGAAAGTCTTGTAGCAAAATGTTTATATCAGGTTCATCAAGCAATGTTACGTCAGCCATCTGAAAAAGATAAAAATAATTTAATTATGATAAATAAAATTACACTGCCAAAAAATGAGTGCTTGAATAATTTATATATTATCTATACAGGTATAATTTTACCATGTGTATTTAACTTGTTTAATAACTTGTTGCTTTGGTGGAAATTAATCTTAAATAAGATAACCACACTCCCAATAAGAAACTTTATCGTAAAATGTTAACAAATAACATAACTATTGACTCAATCACTTTATATATTATATATTATTATCTAGACAATTTATGTGTTACGTAGATGCATACATTGTAATTAGAGTTGGTAACTTGAAATAAGGGGTTGATTTCTATAGTATATATGTATGTTGAACATACCATAAATTGTAATAGTGGCACTTTATACAGCATACTTTAATACAAACACACTCTTTCCCTGAATTGTATACAGATGCAGATTACTATGGCAGAGAAGGGATGAAAGGGAAACACACTCAAGCTTGTTTTGGTTCCTAAACATTCTGTGTAAGTCAGTTTGAATGTCCTGTGATAGTTCATAATAGTTCATGTCTGCAACAAATTCAGCATATTGTTTTCTCACCACAAAGTATACATCAGCACTGGGTAATATCAAGACAAGAGACACCGTACCAACAATCAAATCACAGTCTACCTTTTCCATAACCAACACAGACCCACATGTGTACTCGGTTCCATAAATGTCAACCTTTTCCACCATAGATACACCTGTGTATGTAATTGCTGGTACTTGACGAACTGCATCCTGGACCTCCTGACTGTACAAATCTACATGAAAAGGTACAGCATGTTCAAACTGTACATTTTCTCCAAATAAGCTTCCAGTGCTGTAAAAAGCTTGTAGCAGCTGATGTCTGTGAGACAACATCTTGGTAACATTTTTAAAGTTTTGACAGTGGCGTACACACTTCTTAAAATATCCATGTTTAGACTCAAATCGCATTGTCCAGAGTTTAACCAGAGGCCCAAATTGAAGTATTAACTGCGGATAGTGACATAAGAAGTGATGCTTTGGTTTGAGTTTTTGGTCTACAAAGTTAGCTACCCTACACTCCATGTATTCTTCCAAGTATGAGAAAAGTATACCAATTTGATCACTGGTTATTTTAGGACACAAAATGAGCTGTACTATTCTCTGTAGCAAAAGTAAATTCTGCCACACAGGATCTGAAGTAGTTTGGATTTTACAACCAATAATTATCGGGATAAAACGCAGAACAATCCATGTCTGAAAGGCTTGGCCACCAATTTTGTCCCCCTTTTTTAAGTCACTGGCATTAGGTTTGTCCTTTGCATCATCACAAATAAACGGAAAAGTCTGGAACTTTCTGCTGAGATGTTCCCATGTAAATAAGTGTTTTTTAGCAATAAGGTAGTCCAAATACAAAGCCAAGTCATATTGAATAACACCCTCAAAAAGGTCATGTGCTAAGCAGGGTGGTAGTCCTGGGGAGCACACATGGAAGTGTTTCAACTGATGAAATACTGAGTTGAACTTGACACCCTCATAACTATCTATGCTGTTGTCACTAGACACTTTCTCAACTGCAGCATTGTAGTTAGCAACAATACGTTCCTCGCCAAGGCAACATGGCTTTGATTTATTGAATTCTTCAGTTTTCATTAAACAATATCTGCAACAATAATGTGCTCTGCTGAAATTCTGAACAAAACCACCAATGCAGTTGCTACCTAGACTATCTCCAGTTATGCAAACAACACTACCACGGATCTTGTGATTCAGGTTAAGCGAAGGTAAATCAACACCTTGATCTTCTAGAATTTTTAGGTCTCTTATAAGTGGCGCAAATAACTTTTCTTGGTCAAAAAAATCGAAATCCTTCTCCTTACATAGAAGGACAAGTTGTATGGTATCAGTCTTAGACCTACAATGTGCATGGAGATTTCCAAGATTGTAATACACAGCCAGTATTTTATGCTTCTTTCTTGCACTCCCTAAAGGGTTTACAATTTCAAATGCATCCTGGTACAATATTATTTTTAAAGATGATGAAAACTCTTGAAAAAAGGTATTGCTTTTAAAAGCAGACCCATCAACAAAGTCAGTGAAGTTATTGTTTTCAGGCGTCTTTTCGGGGTGTAAGTACTGGTGCCTTACACTTGAATCCTCAAACAGTGCCTGCAAAGATTGTAAAATGGGCACATAGTGGAAAACACTGGGTTGGTTTTTACTGTCTAAACCAAGGTATATTGATTCTGGTGATACATATAAAAAATTCCTTTGATAATACTTTGTACGACAAAACTTGGTTCGTAAGACTCCATTGACAGGATTATGACAATGCTGCTGTATGTCCATAGTATTACACTGTATAACAATGTTATTAACATCTTCCTCACATAAGCCATGGGCCATTAAGATGGATTTGAGTTTAAGCTCAAAATGTTCTTGGTGGAGGCCATGAATAGTATACAATTCATCTATTACACTTTGTATAACTGTGTCAGTGACATGGTGCTTGGCTTGGAGTCTTAAGTAAAGTAAAGCAACAGACCTCTCCAACATAGTTGTTGGATCAGAGAGGTCAGGCAGATTGTCATCTTCTGCATCAGACTTTTCTTCCATATTAACATCACATTCTTCTGTAAAAATTAACCCAGAGTTTGAACCCGTTTTAGTTCTATAACCATCTGACAAATTTGGAACAGTCTTGTTTGGATGGTATCGCGAAACATGGCTATTAAAACTTCCAACAGTCTGTAAGTTTTTAGAACAGCCAGAAAAAGGACATGTCAGTGTATGGCCCTGGTTAATATGCTTTTTAATATGTAAAAGTAAAGTCTTTATACTGTCGAAGGTATCGGTGCAGTCTGTAAGTCCGCATTTCAAGTTTACATCCCGGTCAATTTCTTTCGCTGTTTGCCTTTCAAGTTTGTGATCACGCTGCACATGTTGCTTGATAGAAAAATAACTTCCAAATGTTCTACGACAGTTAGCGATACCGCAAGGAAACTTTGCATTCGGCACGTTAGCGTGAACTCTGAGATGCCTAACATAATGCAATGTACTCTTAAAGGCTTGCTTACACACAACACACACAAACATTCTTCCTGACTGATATATTCTGCGCAATAACCTTACCGTTGATGTGTTTATAAAATCCCGCCTTTTCCTTCCTCCTTTCTTTCAGCCAAAATGAATGAAAGCTAACTTCTGCAGCAGAAGAGCTCCATCAAGGGTAGATAATTCAATTACTTTGTCACAAATAAAAATCGACGATATAGGCCTAAGCTGTCATCTCTGGAGGTGAAAAATTTCTTAAATATATATATAATATTGTTCAATACAGACACAAAAACTGTGGTCAACTTTTCAAAAATTAATCGCCTATTTTTTTTTTTGAGGGGGGGGGCGTACAGGGACTAGTACGGCAATCAAACCCCAGAGCCTATACGGGCCTGCTGTACGTGTGCGATACGCGAAGGCATAGAAGGTCTAAATTGTAAATCTGGCTACACTATAGCCTATAGCAGTACGTATTTAGTTGTAGCCCTATACATTTTACTCAGAAATGTCCATTAACATATATGTCTGTATGCCTATTTGTTGATGTAAAGTTTTACCATGCGGTTCTCTGTAAATAAACCACACCTTTGCAGTTTATTTACTGATTTAACTGCTTAATCGTACAGTATTTGCTAAATTAACTTTTGCAATACAGTTTTAAATAAATAAGCAACATATTTGCTGCATATTCACTGGATTACCTGTTAAAATCTTACAGAATTTGTTAATGTAAACTTACAACACGGTTCACCGTAAATAAAACATACTATTAACTGTGTATTTCCTGAATTGACTGTAAAATATTACAGTATTTGTTAATGTTACTTTAACAATGCAGTTTTCTGTAAATAAACCACTTTTGCTGTATATTTACACCATGCTGTAAATCAACAATGAATACTGTAAATTTACAGCAATTAAAGAACAGAATACACTGTTATCCAATGTAAATGAGATACAACAGATATAACTGTGACAGTATACAGTAGAATTTGGCGTAAATAAACAATTATTTTTTACAGTGCATTAAAAAATGTTCAAAGAATCTTTCGGATAATTTTCAAGATATCCATACTGATTTTCCACATATTGCCTCCAAAGCTAACGATATTGTTGCCATATTGGACACGGTTACCATGGGAACCACATAACACATATACATTTCTTGTTGAATCTGCATTAAAAAGGAACAATCATGTAAAACAGTTGGTAATATATCATTTAAACAAGAAGAGGACACATGGGAAGCATGCATGCAGTCAGCCCACTGACATGGATAAGCCAAGGCCATCTGAAACCATTGACTTGAATAACGCCAATGTGATGCATGTACCTACACAGAATAAGTTAAGGGCTTGTGACCTCATCAAACACTCCATTAGCATTGTGCCCAATCAAACTCCGATCCAGTGTCGTATTTATAGACTATGTCCCCACCAAAGTGATCGCATGGGCACAATTCTTGAGGATATGGAGAACCAATACATTATTGAAAAATATGTTAGCCCTTGGTCCGCTTCATGTTTATTAGTTGTAAAGAAAAGTAATATGGGGTTAAAGGTTTGTTGACTATAGAAAACTGAATAAATTGTGCATTTCTTACGCTCACCCTCAACCCACTAGAGATTAAGCTCTACAAGGCAATGGTGACTCACGACTAATGTACTTGTAGTTCATTAGATCTAAAAAGTGGATTTCATCAAAGTGTGATTGACTCCAAATCTCGTCCCCTCACAGCATTCAGGACTAGACCAATTCAAGCGACTGCGGACCTCAAGAGCTCTCCTACTACTTTCCCGCAGGTAATGGAGGCAGTTATTCGCGGTCTTAACTAGAAAACAGCCATTGTGTATTTTGATGATGTTATTGTTTTTTCTCGTGACTTCTGGTAACAGTCATTTAAGTCATTTACGGCAAGTCTATGCGAGACTGGGTCAGGCAAATTAAAGGCAAACAAATGCTCTTTTTGTAAACACGAGATTCGATATGTGGGCCATATGGAGTCGTTGCACGATATTTCACATGGTCAAGAGAAAGTTTCTGCTGTGAAAGAATACCCTGTGCCTTCTAACTTCAAAGAGATAAGAGCATTCCTTGGACTCCGGCTATTACGGAAAATTTATCGGCAAATACTCTGAAATTGCTTTCCCCCTGTATTCTTTAACTAAGAAAGGCATGTCTGTCAAGAGCAGCTAGATGGCACTGAACGTGTGATTGGGTATGCGGGTCGATTGCTCAATCCTGCTGAACAGATTTATGTTATTACTCAAAAAGAATGCCTGGCAGTTGTTTTTGGTGTTAAACGTTTTGACTATCGATTAAGATATAGTAACTTTACTGTGATAGTAGATTATAGTGCAGTTCAGTGGCTATCATCTCTAAAGGAACCAGTGGGTAGATTAGCTCGTTGGGTTTGTTTAGTAGTCTTATGACTTTACCCTAAAGTATCGACTTGGACGGGTGCACGCAAATGCGGATGGCGCTAGTCGCCGAACGTTCGATTCGTTAAACGATTCAAAATGTTATCAATGAGTGAACTGTGGAAATGACAATCAGTCTGAACACACGGTGCATAATTCTCCACAGGTATACATAGTTCGGACAACTGCTAAAATAGAGAAAACTGTAAGTGACAACGCTGTTGCTACGGACATACTGACATCCAATCTCATTAAAAGGATTAGCTGAAGCTCACGACAAGGTCAGCTATTGTAAAACTCTCATAGACTTTTTGAATAACGGAACTTTACCAGAGAACAGAAAGGATCGTGCTGACGTTCTTACTGTTAGTCCATATTATTTGTCCAGGATGGACTGTTATTTCATGTGTGGACAGTCACGTTGTGAGTGTCTCATTTAGCTTGTAGCTCCCGAATCACTGAAAAAAAACACATTCTTACTCAAACTCATGATTCACCCTTGAGCGGAGGTCATTTTGGAATTCATCCTACACTTTGGCAAACCCGTTTACGTTATTTCTGGAAGGGTATGTGTAACGACATTTCTAAATGGGTGAAATCCTGTTATATATGTAATGCGCATAAGAGCCCTCAACGTCCATTTAAAGCTCAAATCAGACCATTATCAGTTGGATGTCCATTTAGCGTATAAATACAGATGTTCTGGGACCTCTGGGACTTACTTGATTTTCTTTGTAGACTTTTTTACGAACTACGTCCAACTTTATCCTGTGCAAGATATTACGGTGGGCAACTGAACAGCTAAGTGTTTTGTTGAAGGTATTATTTGAAGGCACGGTGCCCCAGAATCGCTCCACTCTGATCGCGGCTCGAATTTTTTGACACAAATTGTTAGAGAAACATGTAAACTTCTGCAAATTCAGAAAACTCACACAACCGCCTATCATCCGGCCTGCAATGGCCAAAGTCAGAGATTCATGTGGACGATTTTGGAGTCCCTTGCCAAGTATTTAAATTCAGTTCATGATAATTGGGATGAGTACATCAGCTTTAGTCAACAACACCAGCGCAAGTTTAGACTCTACCAGTTATTCACCATACTTTTTGCTGCATGACAGACATCCCGATAGACACAACCCTTAATATCCTGGAGAATTTGAAAGTACCTACAGCCGGTTATCTCTCTGAACTCATCGATAAACTTGAACGTGCGCGTTCATTTGCACGCGATTTACTTGAATAACAGAATGCTCGGCGTGTTCGCCGACATTGGGACTCTGTGAGCGAACCTTCTTATCAAGTGAGAGATGTAGTGTATTTATACAAACCTGTTATAACAACAGGCCAAACACGAAAATTGGCAATTAAATGGGCTGAGCCATTTTACATTGTGGAAACATTGTCGTCTATTCACGTTAAACTAAGACGTGTCTGTGATAACCACCCAGTAAGGAATCGTGTCAACATAAACAGACTTAAGAAAGATATATTGTGCGGAGCGGGTCCGTTTGACATATTTTAACGTGTCAATATCAACGCCACCGAACCCGCCGAACTAACTACTGATGAGCTCCATCTCAACAACATTTCAGCAGACAATGTATCTGACATTCATTCTACCACAGAAAATAAAGCCGATAAAAATGAGTCAAATCTCGCAAAGCAAATATATAAGATAAAAAAAAGTACTTGGTAAGAAATATGTTCGTGGTGAATGGCTTTGCCGCGTCAAGTGGCTATCGTTTAGCAACAGTTACAATTCATGGGTGTCTCACAATGACCTTAATTTCCCTGCCAAGCAATGGATAAACGTTTGCACTCAACCTTTCGTACTGTAAGAATTGAAAAACGTAGTTAACTTGCTTACAAGTTAACTTACAATAATTCAACATATGTGACAGCGTGTTTTTCAACATATTGCAGTTCGTCTGGGTTTTTTTTGTTTAAATGCTGTATTCTATCCAAACACATTTGAAGGATAAACATATTTTTATCTACTACTTTCAAACTGTGTTGATAACAGCCATGATGTTCTAACAACCGCGTGAACGCGCGTGTAATATCACGTGCGTTATCTATGGTATCTTACCAGTTGAATGTTGATTCCAAACAATCACTTTTCGTTTTGTGTTGAACTATATATATAATATACAAGGGAAATGTATCGCTTGTCGGTGTTTGAAATAAATCGTTATATTTCAATGCCCAAGAGATAAGTTGTATCGAATTTTGCAAGAAAAATGATTTTATAGGCATTAAGGAGAAGGTATGCCCTGGCACGTGGTGGGTGTACTTTAAATTTGACCAAGATGGCGTTTATCGGCTTTTGCGTTTGAACTCTTCTTATATAGAAAAGTATATATGTCGTTTCATTCACAGTCATTGTTTTATATATGTAGTCGCCTGAGGCAATCCTATCGCTTTGTAACTTCCGAGTCAAATCGGGTTTCAGAATGGTTAGGCGTGTTACGTTGTCTGTGTTACGTTAATTAGCATAGTAGCCTCCGTAGCGAACCCGTGAATATAACGTAGACAGTCGAACCCGCTTTATCGCATAACCAAAATGCCACCTGTTTTTATGCAATAAGCCTATTTATTCGTTAAACCGTGCCGATGGAATGGGACGTATAGGTTATCTCCCTGATCTTGAACTTTGCCTGCTAAAGGTAAATCTTAGCGTCGGGACATGTTTAGAATAACAGTGAACAACAATTATCATTTTAATGACCTGAGACTGATTCGGCTGAAGTTTTATTGAGTTTGTGAGTTAAGCCACTACATGTAGCTGAAAGCCAATGCACTACATCTATGTTCGTTTTATTTATCTGCAATTTTGTTTTAATCACAACATCTTAGGCTTTGCCCTTGTATAGGCTTCTCGCAGTTTCAACATTGATCCAACTGTTATCATTCTAGTTCTAATCAATCAGTTTTAACACAGAAGCTTAATCACATCTGTGTAAATCTACCGATGGCAACTGAGCACTGTTAGGCCCTACATTGTACATTGTTTGTTTTTTTGTTTGTTTGTTTGTTTGTTTGATCGGGGTTTAACGTCGTACTCATGGGTATTTCACTTATATGTCGACGGCTTGTGCATTTCACACAGTTCCTTTAATACAGCGGGAGAAAACGTTATATGACCCCTCCCCCCTCCCCACCCCACCCACACGAGATTGCCGGATCAACAGAGTGTGACTCACCCATATTCCTCATGAACGACAGACAGAGTCAAACCCTTGAACAGTACAGCTAAGAAGGATCAGTGGGTAGACACGCTATCCACGACCTTGGGTATACGTACATAGTCGATCGAATGATGCCGACTCACTTGTACAAGCAAAAGCATAGCTATATTTTACGTAGTGTAAGCGGTTTCTTGGACAACATAGTTTTGATTGGATACGATCTTGCAGAATTTAATTACTAGTCTCATCAAAGTACAGTCTAATTAAAATCAGATCTCAAAAACGCTCCCCGTGTTTTATTTGTCGGTATATTGAGGTCTAACGCAATCAC
>JARDVA010188646.1:0-10442 GCA_030265315.1 Mopalia swanii | reverse complement strand
AGCGTAACCCAGCGCCTCAGACGCTTCCGCAACTGTCCCATGCACTGCATGAAGAATGGGTTAGGATTCCACGTGCCAGGATTCAAAGACTCATTCAGTCTTTGACAAGGAGGTGTCGCGCAGTGATTGCAGTTCACGGTGGGCACACAAGGTACTGACTTAAGCGCCCTCGTGCGGCGCTTTTCGGTGACGAATACGCCTCCCCTGCCGTCGGTCCATTACCACATGCTTGTGCCAACTTTAACTGTGCTCCCCCCAAAAATTACTGAATTATCCCGCTTTGTATTAAAGAGAGAATTCTATTAATATTTCGCATATACGTTCCTTTTTTGGCAGAGTATATTTTAACATTTCTTTATTGTATTAAATTGATTGGTTGGTGTTTTACGCCATGCTCAATGGTTTTTCACTTATATGACGGCGGTGTATCCCGACAACAATTGACACCATTAAATAACCATGATGTGAATTATTTACAGCGCGGGTAAAAATAATTGTAATAATTGTGTGACAGTAATGACAGTTTACTATCACACCTCAAATTTATTGTAACCTTACAAAAATAAAATGTGTTCAAGTGTAGAAGAGTGGTGATATTCTTCTTTATTTTCTCATACACGAGGGAAATGCCTGAAATTCGCTAAGCTATGGTTAGAAATGACGTCATAATCAACGATAACGCTAATTTGTTTATAACCCTGTTGTATGTATTTGGCTATGTTTACAAAGCACACATTTGCGCCTCCTCGTGTTAGAGACGTTGGGATCTGTTGTTTCGGCTAAGGGAAAATGTTGACATCATTTTATTGTATTTTAGTCCTTCGAGTTTATGTCATAAACTTATGGTCCATTAGGTAAAACAAATATTTATTCGTTGATCACACGTTTCGATACTGGTATGGATTATTCAAAAGCTTTCTTTTCCTTTCAAATACGATTAACTTATTAATAACACTGTAACAATAACTACGCAAAGTTGCATATGACTAGGTAATATTTTAACCAAGGTATAGTCATACAAAATAGTACAATTCGTTTACCATCTCAAACAATATAATACAATCACAATTGAATATCAAGTCCATACATTGACAGAACATCAATATATTAGCTAGTTAGGCATGACTAAAACATAAAGGCATATTGGTTACTCAGCAGTAAAATCATGTTGTTTGAACAGCTGTTAATTGATTTTTTGTTTGAAATAAACATCGCATTAATAATCGGTTTATCTTCAGTAAACCTCTGATTGTGAATAGAGGAGCTGTAAATCGGCACTGATAATACTCATACAACTTGGACAAATGTGGTTTTAATCTTCTCAAATGTTGAGCAAATTAGTCACGAGTGTGATTTTCTGTGATAACTGGGGGTGATATCGTTGACGATCAGTCTTACAATAGAATATCGATGTGGAGAGCTATGGTGATAAGTGGGACAACCAAAGGCGATAGAAGTGACTGCCGTATAGAAAAGATGTTTCTGTGGAAGGTATAACGTGTGGCTATCGAAGGGTTTTCTGTGGTCATTTTGTGATTACCAACAGGAGTGTGATGAATCCGACAACGGAATTTGATGTCTCTGAGTACCAAATCCTATTGCTGCCATCGCTGTTGTTACACGTCGGGTAGTCCTTGTGACTCTAATCGGCGTAGATCTTTTATAGGATTTTCTGGAAACAGATGCATATGCACGGTTCCCATGTATGGTCGAGTAAGCAACATTTTAACAAACCGTGTAACTGGTTTGACCAGTCTTCAATATTCTATGCTTTGTCGTCCGTGAACAGACGAATCTCAAACGGAGAAAGATTTTCCGTGGACTGAATAAATCTTCCAACGATTGAAAAGTAACAGAACAAGTGGAGCTTTTGAGAAACCGTTTAATTTTCTGAATTTACCTTTCATTAACGAAAACTAATTTGCTGACCAAACCATGTTGTTTTTAACATGCCGATGAAATGGGGAACTTGCTTCGTCCAATAAAGTAGATTCATTCTCAGTGTTCTGATAATGTATAAACTGTGTAAAGACAACAAGCAGGGTGTCATACATGTGGACTATCAAATAGAGTAAACGATTGTGTGAATTGTTTAGAAATAAAACAGATTATATTGAACATAAAAAGGGTTGTGGAGGTGAATTGATAATATAAGCTTTCTCCTGGATTCTGTGTCAGTGAATTAAAGATGGATAACAGTACTGATAACTCGACTATGTTATCTGACAATTATCGGAATGAAATAATTAATTCGATCCCAAACTATTTAATGATCATTGCAGGGCTACCAAATATAGTTTTGATTGGTGTTGTTTTACGAGATAAACATCTGCGAACATCTCCGACCTTTATAGTTTTGGTCAATTTAGCCATGTCAGATTGTTTATTTCTGATGTTTACTTCGGTAATGTTGATGATTTCGATTTTTGTCAAACTGGGTTCGACCGATTTAAAACTGTGGTTGTGTTCGGCTGTGATGTTTGTGGCGCATACAACTTTATTTACCAGCTCCTATTTTATGGTCAGCTTTTCCATTCTGCGTTACATGTTGCTGATTCATCCTTTCTGGTCGTTACGATGTGTGACGGCCAATCGAGTGGTCCTGTGCTGTTGCCTTATTTGGATGTGTTCCGTTATATTTAACATACCAATTCTCAATGGAACAACCTTGACTCCGTTAGGAACACGTAGCTGTGGGTTTAAGTCTGAATTACGTATATTTGTCATATTTCTGTGCACGTTGGGTTACTTTGTTCCTCTATTGCTTATTGCGATATTTCACTTGACTAAAGTTTTCAAATTAAAGCACAACATAGAGACTTCAAATTCGCAAGCTCATGGAGAACAAAGAAATGTTTCAACAAAAGCTGTTTTGTTTGTCCTTCTGCTCTTTGGTTTATGTTATTTACCTTATATAACTTACTTAACATATTTATACATTATTCCACAAATAATCCTACCAAAAGTATTCTTGGAAAATCTGAATGCAATTAACTATCTTACTTTTTTAAACAGTGCTTTAAACCCCTTTATCTATTTTTTTGGTTCTTTATGTAGACAGGCTCGTTGTCGATGCCATTGAAAGGAACTGAGTATTTCATCACTCCAAAGTTCTATTGAGGAGTTATTTTAGATGTTTGCTGAGCTTTGCGTTGGAAAATGTAGCATATTCATGAAACATTTATGCATAAAGACTTTTACTGATGTAGAGGTCTGTTATACTTGTGAACATATTGAAGAAATAAGGTTAAAACACAGACTGTGTTGGAATAATTTCTACCTACCTGTGGCAAGGTTTACCTCTCAAAATTGTTCATGTCAAATATATTATTGTATTTCCACAACACAGTGTTTACGCTATAGTACCACGAAACTGTGTTTAAAATACCAGTGACAGACGATAACACCAGTAACGGTCTGTTTGAGTAAGTTTATCTTTCTGCAAAACACAAACACTGATTTAAAAAATAAACACACTTATCTGTGGTAACCAAGGTACAGAAAATATAAGTCTGTTTTTAAAGCAAGTCAAGGTGAGATTATCTGATCAATGTAAAAAAAAATTGCCTTGATTGTCTTTATAGTAGTACTAGATATGACACCTACGCTGGTTATAAAACCTGTTATAAAACACAGGAAGGTTTGCAAATATACCCAGAGACCAAAGAAAATGTAAAATTTGTAACTCTGATAATATTGAAGACCAGCATCATTTTGTGATAATCCGTCCCGTATTTGAAATGCTAAGAAATAAATTTTTACCTGAAAAATATTTACGATATGGAATTGTACATCGCTTTGCTATCCTACTGTCTACAAGAAACGAATCCTTTTTGATCAATTAAGCAATGTTTTGCAAACAAGCCCTATGTAAACGAAACCAAATACTGAATACACAAATGACTGGACCTGGTTATAAGCATGTGCATCAAATATGTTTTTCCTTTGTGCAAAGGCCTTAGGCCAAATGTATTTCAATAAACATTTATTATTATTAAAAGAGATATATATTTTCAAAGCATTGTTCAGATGGCTGTGAACCTACAAAATAGAAAACACTTTGCTACTTGCAAAATATCTAAGTTAAATATCAAGTAGAGTATCAGGCTATTGGACATAGTTTGCTATGAGTGATGGTTTGTCGTGGATGGTAAAATACGTTAATTTACAATCAACATGCATGTATCATTTCAAGAGTGTCCATATGTTACTTTTGGGGATAATTTTTGGATAAGGCATTCTTCATTTTTTTTAAATCGTGATAAAAGTATCTATAGGCGTAGTAAAATTTATTCATGGAGCCCGAGTATATACATGTATAACAAGACAGAATAACAAAAAGATATGTTTGACGAATATTGAATTGAAAAACGTAGTGATCTTCTGGGTTCGTATTGAGGAAAAAAAGTTGATTCATAGGGCCTATGATTTTGTCAGATTATAGCTATAGTTTCAAATTATTTCTAATAATTATTAAACTGTATTTTAAGTTTAAATTAACAATGCAAGGCTTGCATTTTAACGCAATTCTAAAGTAATTTTCACTGACCTCATTTTTAAAGGATTCAAGTCCATTTCGAGAGACACACAGTTGAGCAGTACGTCGAAGGGGCAGAAATAAAACAATAATTCTGCTTTCGACAGGAAATGGATAAAAATGCTCTAAATCGAGCAAAAGGAGACAACTTGGTTTTGAGAGGGGTTTTTTTTCTTCAATAAAACGGACATGTTCTGACCAGATAAAGTTTTCATTCAGTGTAAAGTCAAGAGACTTATAGACTGATTCAAGTGGAATGGGAGAGTTATTCAGTTATAGATCTGTGGATATGTTTGTTGATGATTCCTATTTAAACAGTGGAACCAGACAGTTAACACAATTCCCATCAAGGTGGATGTTAAATCGTGACAAATACGTATTAATGGGGGAAATGACCAGACAGAGGACGATACGTCAGCACTTCTGACTCTCTGGTAGGTAAACTGAAATAAGATTAACATACAGATGGATTTATGTTTAAAATCTGCCTTTATCAGAAATATCCCATTGATGTTGCCACCGCTCTTTAAACGGACTTGTAACAGAAGAAAGAGCCCCGGATAGAGTGAGACCTAAATATAACCCAGTAAAACCAAACAACGGTGCCTTTATAAAAAAAAGTTCGGTAACAGAGTGAATTATGTCATATACCAAATGTGAAGATCAACACCAGTTAAAATTACGCAAATCCAACAATGAGCTAAGCTAGTCTGAGTCTGAACGCGTCTATCTACTGCAACGCTTGTGAATTAGCTTCACGTACGCGGCAAAATTCCATACAATTGGAATCATCCGTATACACGTGTAAAAATTGTCCCATTGGGTTTTAATTTATTTCGACATATTAGACTTCCTGACTAATATAATCTAGCGTGTGTCAGGCACTGTCATTATTAAACCAAAGATAGTTACGCCAGTATCACACGTGTCAGAAAAAAACTGGTCAACAAATACGTCAATACTAAATGCACACATTTCAGTAATAAAGTCAGATCACGGAATTCCCTCCGCTTAAACAATAAAGGAAGGTTGACATATTTACACAAATCGGAATAAGTTTGTAATAACTTAGAATCAGTTGGATTTTATATTTACTGTCTCCGATCTGCAGATGTTTTAAGCCACATAAATTTCGTTCAAATGTACAAATATATAATCACTTTATATGCTCGATGTCATTGTTTAGCAAATTAGCCAAAACTGTGATGCAGACATTGTTTAGAAATAACTTTTGTAAATAAACAAAATAACAAAAATATATGTTTAACAAATATGAAATTGTAAAACGAAGAGTTCTGCTGCATGTATGTAGGTATTTGTAAAAAGGTATGATACATCAACAAATTTCGTCATTAGCGTCATATTGCTAACCGTTGTGGCTGTATATTTGTCTGGTGAGACTCCCGTATGATCTGAAAGTTGGTCCGTCATATTGCTAACCGTTGTGACTGTATATTTGTCCGGTGAAACTCCCGTATAATGGGAAAGCTGGTCAGTCGAATACCGGGCAAATCGGCCCCAAACCAAAACGGCTCAAACCGATATCGGTCAAAACGGCCACACTTTCCAGTCAAAACGGCCACACCTAATGTAATGTGATATAATACAAAATGCAAGAGAGATATAATTATTATCACTACCTTGGTAATGTTCTATTGTCTGATTGTTCATACACTCATTCACAGACACAAACAAAAACAAGAGAGACTACATCAGGCCAACTCCGGGAGCGACCCACACTTTTTGATCCATTGTCGCCTAAGTTCAGTAACTTCAGTGGCCAGATCACTTAATCAATACAAAGTTAGAATCGAGCTTGATTTATTTAGTACCGTATACAATTTCTTTATTACTGTAGTGATAATCTTGCTAAACCTGCTTATGGAGAGACAATAGTAAATAAGCTATTTTGTTAAACATACAACTAGTGAATTATGAAGAATAGAAAACAACTCCACATACAGTACAATGACGAATGAAGAATGACATTAAAACATGTATGTTACCACCCTAGTGATAAGCATTATATGTTGCTTATTATATTATATTACATTAGGTGTGGCCGTTTTGACTTGAAAGAGTGGCCGTTCTGACCGATATCGGTTAGGGCCGTTTTGGTTTGAGGCCGTTTTAAGGGCCGCATTTTTTACTTCTGTGCACTTTGGGTTACTTTGTTCCTCTACTGCTTATTGCGATATTTCACTTGACTAAAGTTTTCAAATTAAATCACCACATAGAGAATTCAAATTCGCAATCTCATGGGGAACAAGAAAATGTTTCAATAAAAGCTGTTCTGTTTGTCGTTCTGCTCTTTGGTTTATGTTATTTACCTTATATAACTTACTTAACATTTTTATACATTATTCCACAAATAATCCTACCAAAGGTATTCTTGGAAAATCAGAATAAATTGAACTACCTTACTTTTTTAAACAGTGCTCTGGACCCCTGTATCTATTTTTTTGGTTCTTTATGTAGACGGGCTCGTTGTTGATTCCACTGATAGGAACTGAGTGTTTCATCACTCCAAAGTTATATTGGGGAGTTATTCAGATGTTTGCTGAGCTTTTCCTTGGAAAATGTAGCATATTCATGAAACATTTATGCATACAGACTGTTTGTGTTGTAGAGGTCTGTCATACTTGTGCATATATTGACTGTTCGGGTTTATACATTATCGAATTTCAGAACACAGATTCTACTCTATAGTACCATGCATGAAACTGTGTTTAAAACACCAGTGACAGAAGATAACACCAGTGACGTTCTGAGTGGATAAGTTTATCTTTCTGCCAAACACAAAAAAACTGATTTCTAAGCAGAAATGTATTTTCAAAACATTGTTAAGACGGCTGTGAACCAACAAATAAGGAAACACTTTGCTACTTGCAAAATATGTAAGTAAAATATCAAATAGATTATCAGACAATTGATCATAGTTGGCTATTAATGCTGGTTTGTCGTGGATGGTAAAATACGTTAATTTACCATCAACATGTATCATTTCATTAGCTCCCAAATTTTGCTTTTTGCGATAATTTTTGGATAAGGTATTCTTCAGTTTTAAAAAATCTTTATAAAAGTTTCTGTAGGCATAGTGAAATTTTTGTGTGGAGCTCGAGTTTATGTAACTTGCCAGAATAACAAAAAATAAATGTTTAACAAATACTGAATTGAAAAACGTAGAGATCTGTCGGGTTCGTCTTTGGTAAGAAAAAAAAAAGCTTGATACATATAATTTTTCTGATCATTGCTAGATTTAAAGATTATAGCAAAGCTATTAAGTCTGAATTTCTAGTTTAATTGAGCCATACTAGGGTTACTATTTACAAAATAAAACATTAATAATTCTGCTTTCAATAGGAAATAGATAAAAAATATTCTGAACCGAGCAAACGGATATAACTTGGATTTGAGAGTTTTTAATAAAACAGACATGTTCTGACCAGTTAAAGTTTTCAGTCAGTGTATAATGCCAAATAATTTTAAACTGATTGAAGTGGGATAGGAGAGATATTCAGTTGTAGATCTGTGGATAAGTCTGTTGATGATTCCTATTTAAGCACGGCCATTGTCTAGTCAAAATGGCTCCCATGGAGTTTCAATCACACCAACGTTGAAAAATGGTTTGAGTTGTTTTCAAGCTAGTTTGGGATTTCACATGATGTTTTACTCTTCGCAAATACAGTGACATCATCCAATACAATTAGAGATTTATAGTTCTTAAAATGCAATGGAGGGTCTTTTATAGACAATAAATATACATTGGCAGTGAATCGAGACCTGGGGAACTCGGATCCGGATAAAGAGGATCTCAAAAGCGGAACCAATGAGTCACGATTGTGATTGTTCAAAAACGGATGGTGGTCAGTCTGACTAACATAGAATATCGGTGTGCAAATCTATGATGATAAGTGTGACAACCAAAGGTGTTAGAATTGACTGCCGTATACTATCGGTGTTACTGCGAACGATGAAATAAGTAGCTACCGAAGGTTAGCAGACTGTTTTCCTGGAGGTATTCTGTGATTACCAACAGTAGTGTGATTAATCCAACAACGGAAAGTCATTTCTCGGAGTACCAAAAATGATTGCTGTGATCGCTGTTGTTACAAGTCCGTGTGATTCTAGTCCGGGCAGATCTTTTATACGATCTTATGGAAACAAGAGAAATTCTACGGTTTCCAGGTATGGTCGAGTATAATACAGTTAAGAAACCTGTGACCCCAATTTCATGAGTGCTAAATATTAAATGATGTGTCTTCCGTGGACAGGCGAATCTCAGAAAGAGAAAAGTTATACGTCAACTGAACACGCCTTCAACGATTGAAAAGTGACAGAACAAGTGGAGGTGTTTAAAAACTGTTGGTTTTTCTGAGATTACATTTCATTAACAATAACTTATTTGTTGTGTTGACCAAAGTGTGTAATATTTAACATGGCGTGCAATGAAGTCGAGACATTAACCCTACGCGATTGACTAAACATACTTTCATATAAAAAGAGTTCTGGAGGGGAATTGACAATATCAGCTTTCTTCTGGATTCTGTATCAGTGAATTAAAGATGGATAACAGTACTGACAACACGACTATTTTATAGGTCACTCCTTGGAATGAAATAATTTATTCTGTCCCATATAATTTATTTTTTGTTGCAGGACTACCAAATATAGCTTCGATTTATGTGGTTTTACGAGAGAAACATCTGCGAACATCTCCAATGTTTGTAGTTTAGCTCAATTTAGCCTTGTCTGATTTCTTCTTTCTGATGTTTTATTTCAGCAACGTTAATAGTTTTCAATTTTGTCAATCTTGGTTCGACCGATTTAAAGCTGTGGGTGTGTTTGGCTGTGGTGTTTGTGGCGCATACAACTTTATTTACCAGCTCCTATTTGATGGCCAGCGTTTCCATACTGCGTTACACGTCGGCGATTCATCCTTTCTGGTCGTTGCGATGTGTGACGGCCAATCGAGTTGTCGTGTGCTGTTGCCTTATTTGGATGTGTTCCGTTATATTTAACCTACCAATTCTAAATGGACTAACCTTGGCTCCTTTAGGAATACGTAACTGTGGGTTTAAGTCTCAACTTCGTATATGTTACTTGTCTTGTATAATTTATTTAGCTTTAAACATTATTCCACAAATAATTCTACCAAAAGTTTCCTTGGAAAATCTTAAATAATTTAACTATTTAGCTGCTCTGAATCCCTTTATCTATATTTGTGGTTCTTTATGTAAGTGGGCTCGTTGCTCGTTGTCGATTTATGCAAAAAATAAAGTAAATATCAAATAAAGTAGCACTTTATTAATCGTTACGAACATATAGTTCTTTATAATACGGATGCCATTGTTTCGCTATTTAGCCAAAACCTTGGTGTAGACATTTTTAAGGCACAAAAATCCATACTTTACAATTATTTGAAGTATATATGTGCTGTTTTGAATGGTATATGTCTGTATCTTAATTTCTACTTAAAATGCAAATATTAGCTTAATTAGTTTTCGTTGCTTATTTTATACATTTATCTAGCTTTATTTCCGTATTAATGTCTTATCTCAATTGATATTTTATTGAATTTATCGTGTAATTGTTATGGAATGTGTTTGTAATCAGACCTCGAAGAGGGTTTTTGTGATTCTGAAATAAATACAAATACACATGACAAAATATATAACTATTTAGCTGGTACGTCTCATGGTAAATTGGTACGGTAAACATCAATTTTCTGTCCAATGGGCAGGTATAAGAACAAATGACTTCCGTGTATCTAACGGAGTACGACAGGGGGGAGTTATGTCCCCTTTCTTGTTTAATGTGTACACTGCCGATCTTACAAAACGTCTAAATAATACCAAAACTGGATGTCGGATGGGTAATGTTTCTCTTAATAACCTGTCTTTTG
>JARDVA010188533.1:17289-32005 GCA_030265315.1 Mopalia swanii | reverse complement strand
ATTGCACATCATAGTAGTGACATCATGACTGGGAATTGCACATCATAGTAGTGACATCATGACTGGGAATTGCACATGATAGTTGTGACATCATGACTGGGAATTGCACATCATAGTTGTGACATCATGAGATTTCTTTTAAGAAACAATTTAACTAGTCGGCTAACAAAGGTTTCAAAGCAACGCACCTTATAAACATAATATGATAGAGCATTATCTTTGAAGTTTATTTGCGAGCTTATTGGTTTTTAGAATGCTGACTTACTTCGGTAAATCTAATAACTCTACGAAAAATTTCTCAGCCATTCCAAGCTTCGTCTTGTCTCCTTCGAATCCTTTTAGAGACTCGATCTGAAAGTTAACAAAACAAATACTAAGTTAGCAAGATACTTAGTTATGTCTAGTAGTATATCCGGCCACGTCATAACCGGACTAAACTCGCTCTTAGCTAGACACAGGGGTTAGCATTGATTGTATATCCGGCCACGTCCTAACCGGACTAAACTCGCTCTTAGCTAGACACAGGGGTTAGCATTGGTTGTATATCCGGCCACGTCATAACGGGACTAAACTCGCTCTTAGCTAGACACAGGGGTTAGCATTGATTGACATATTTAGATTATTCCACAACAAAAACAATTTGCTGAAGATAAAAGGGATTTAGTCAAGAAGCCTTCATGAGAAAAATAATTGCACATTGAAAAGCTGTAAACTCTATATTCAATATATAATTGACCCTTAGAGATAATACTAACACAGTTTCAATGGAAATATATCCATCAAGACGATAAACGGGGGTTTAGTTTGAGTAGGATTTCAGGAGATAAGAAAGGACTTTTTCCACTCACCTCGTCTTTGTCAGGAAGAATTTTAAGTAAACCCTTTAATCTTTCCAAACCAAACTTTGAACCCTCTCCATTCCGGAGCATGTCCACTATCTCTCTGTTGGTGGACTTAAATTGTTTTAAATATATGTTCACATTCAAGTTTCGTTTCCCATCCAGTAAATTGATCTGAAAAGATACGAATTCCAGCCGCTGGTGAAACAATCCCTAAATGTATCATCACCATATAAGTTTTTGTCAATATGTGAACAGTTTTTAGTTGTTTAACACATTACTAATCCAGGTTGTTAAGAGGATAACGAACTGATAGGTAATTTATCTGGAAACACACTGGCACTCAAATATGCTTGAAAATATGTCTTATACTTGAGAACATGGCACAGTTTGTTTTAAAATGGATTTTCTTCTAGAACAAGGTTGATCTGAGTTCATGCAGCATGTTATTGATTCCATCAGAGTTATCAGAGTTATCAGTGTTCTAGTTATTCCATCAGAGTTATCAGAGTTATCAGTGTTCTAGTTATTCCATCCGAAGAATCTGAGTTATTGTTGTATGTGATATTTATTGCATGAGTAGCACATGTGTTATTGTTGTAGTTAGTTGTTACAGGATAAGGAATATGATAATGTTTACGTGATAACTGTTTGATTAATTGCTATATCATAATTATTTCCTAAATGCAACAATTCCCTGCTATGACTATCTTGTTGTATACCTCGAGAAATGGATGGAGGCAGCTGTAACATGTTTGTAAATGAAGGCAACCGATGAGCATGATAGCAGCCGCCATCACTAGACCCATGGACACTGTATTTAAGTTGTTAATCGTTCAACCATGTATATGATCGTGCAATGTTGGTCCACGACAATGAGTATAGTCGGTGAGTTAGGCCTTACAGGAGACTAGAAAAGATATCCTAGTTGATTGATAGCTTATTAAGGCCGGGCGTTAACTGTTAAAAAATGTCGATCTCTAATCATAAGGGAAGTAAATACTGCAGTTCCCACGGTACCGTCAGAACACAGAAAACACACTTAACTATTGAAAGCATTTCAGTCTTCTGTAATTTTATATCTACCATACTATTTAATGTGCAACTGTCACCTTGGCATGTTTTAGGCCTAACGTTTTGTGCGAAGGCCTAATTTGGACTAGGTCGTAAACCTCCTTCTTTGTCACAGCGTTCGGGTCACAATGATGGAAAGTAAGTGACGTGGTGCACCTCACATGGCTGATCGGTCGGGTCTTCAGAGATAGAATACCACACAAAGAATAGGACGGGAACAGTTCTGGACCGGTCAGTCGTTCAGACAACTCAAGCGAGAAGTTTTATTGCTGTATTATTATAATTTTCCGCAGGCCACCTAGCATCAGTTTTGTTGTTTTCCTCAATGACCTGGGTGACTTCTTATTGCCCTTATTGCTCAGATTTGCAGACAGATTCCATGGGACTGGTGACCCGAGGCCAATACCACTTGACACCGGACTGTGACCTCCGCATAAACGCTTAAGTCATAATCCATCACTATATGAGTGTATATTGTCATAAAGAAAACTTATATTTGTGATCAACATCGGATAAAGACATTTAGATATATAAGATATAAATAGTTACTATACCTCTGAACTTTCTGTTTTCTTTTTCTCTAGTGTTGTGGAGTTGGCCTTGTTGTCTTTGCCTTCTTTAAGCGGGTTGTTCAGAGCGAAAAGCTCGTCCATAGACTCAAAATCTACTTTGTAGCCGTTAAAATAGTTGCCCACGCTCCTCCACATGTTCGGTTTCCCCAGCACTATCTTGTTTGCGGGAATCTTCTGCCATTGTAACGTCCTCATTTTAGTTTTTGGTGTGGGAATATTCTGTTGAGGTAGCTTCACTTGAGGAGTGATATTTGGTGGGGGTTTTGGGCCTCCTCCGGGGGCGGGTGGAGCAGGTGGTGCCCCTGGTGGGAGCGGCGGAGGCGGCGGAGCTGAGCCAGGAGGTGGGGGTGGAGGTGGCGGGGGTGGAGGAGGAGGCGGTGGGGCTGTTCCAGGAAATTCCTGTGATTGGGTCCCCTCAGGTATGTTGGGGCCTGATCCACCCATGCCCCGAAGTCTGTGCCGAGATCGCTCAGTTTTATGGCAACAACAATCACATGTCCGTCCGTCCGTCAGCGCCTCTAGACGTTTTGAGGTGGACAACAGCAGCTTCTCTGCATCTTCACTCTTATCTAAAACACTGGCTTTTAAAACCAGCTTCTCTACTGTTTGCCAAACTATATCACTCACTGAGTCCTTCGGGTCTATCAGTAATAAATGTCTTAAGATGGACAGGAAGTTAACTTCTTGTGGCGAGTCAGCAACCTAACAATTGGAACAGAAAAGATTACTTAAATAATAAAAGACAAGGAAGTGTAAATCAGTAATTCCATTTTTTAAACAGTTGGCCTATATCTGGCCTCATCGTATATATGATATATGCTAACCTTATATGACCCGCTGATGACTTTTCCTAGCCGTGTAAATTGAGGTAGATTATGTGTACCTTTCCAGGCACTCAGTATGAGCAATCAATATGAAAACAATCATCCAGCTATAATTCTCCAATTTTACATAATTACTATAACGCTGCGGGACGATTAAATACGTTGAGACAACTTTATTGCTAATGTCCATAAAGTGCTGTAGATAAATAATGTAACGAAGAATAGGTCCTATTTGCCCAATGTCTCACCAAGCTTTATTTACTACACATTCCGTAATGTCTCACTGCTATCAAGCTTTATTTACTACACATTCCGTAATGTCTCACTGCTATCAAGCTTTATCAACTACAATACTACATATTTTGAATGTAGTCTATTTTGATTACCTGTAACAAATTATAATATTAATTACGTTAAAAAAATCAGATAAACTATACAATCATTAAGATTCATGAAAAATATGTTTTGTTTAAAACTTCTGGCCCGTGATTTACAGGGACTCTTGGCGAAAAGCTTACACAATATAAATGTCTACGATAAACCAGTTATATGACCTTTTTATACATTTAAAATAAGAAGAAAAAAATCAAGACACGCGTATGTTTGAGTGCTAGTGGTCTTTACAGATGATAATTTTAACTTTTGATATGATTTGTGCAGGGTGAGAGACATGTTTTGGTGCCGTTGGCAACGGGCGAGGGGCTGACGTTTACTATAGAGCGTTGTGTGGGGGTGTCTGTATTAATTATCACTATACAATCTTTGTTCGGATCAGTGCGCTTCCACATAGCAATCTCTTCATATCTCAGAGACATGTAAAAGATTTGCACACTGTATGTGGGGAAATGTAAAATCAAACTTCCCAGGAAAAACATGAACCGTATAAAAACAGCATTGATTAAGCCATATGTATTGTGTTAAAACTTGATTATTTATGTCTTCTTTCATTATGACACACACGTTACAAACAGAAAAACAAAACAGCTTATGTAATAAACCCATACGACATGTATTTGTCTGATGACGGCTTCTTCTCTTTTTATCGGCGTGGCTCTGTTAAAAGCAAGCATATGTCCCTGTGTTTATGAACTGCCAGACAGAGGCTCTATACACAGTAAGATAATCTTGTTAATTTCCAGTGAAGCGAAAAGATCACCTTTCAATGGACACCTTCGTTGAAATAAACATATTTAGGTTGTGCTTCTGAGATTGTTCCTTGTTTACAATATGTATGTATAGTTATGTATAAGTTATATGGTTTATGAAGGTAAAAAAATGTTTGGGAGAATTGTGAGGAACGAGGGGCTGTGAGAAACGCACCGCTGACTCTACTTTAGTTCTCACTAAATTCCTATAATCTCATTCCTCTTTCAAACATTCAAAGTGATTATATACACAGGACTTAAAATAGCCATAAAAGATGCCTATTTTTGAAGTAAAGTGGAAAACAGGCATTGAGCGAATCTAGTGACCGTAAAAGTTGGCAAACGGACTGAAGTCCGAACGTGTTTATGACCGAAGTGGTCACTGCGTACACATTTAAAACATATACATTTAATGTTACTTTTTCTTAAATTGTTCATAATCATTTTGACTGATTAATTGGTGTTTTAGGGCGTGTGTTCAACGGTATTTCACTCATATGACAGATTCATAAGATCTACACCATCACAACCATCAAATGTTAAGTGTTTTGCTCGGTTGAAAAGGTGTAGCACCTACAGAGCTAAATGAAGACTGTATGCATTGAGCATAGGCCTACTTACCTATGAGACACTTCCTGTATCATTGGGTAAACGACATCGGGATGCTGTCGACAAACATATATGTTGTACTGCTATCTTTTGTTGTTGTTGTTGTTGTTGTTGTTATCTGTTGTTGTTGTTAATGTTGTTGTTGTTGTTGTTATTCGTTCATTTTTTATTAAGTTTTTTTAGGAGATAATGGCGCTTACTACGGATTTTCTACACATTTAACGTGATAATCCACTGCAGTGTAAAACCGCGTTTGATTTGATTCTCTGAACTTTGAGTTTGTTCTGATTCTCTTTATGGGAGAGGTCTGCTCTCGTTCATTTGACGGATTAAATGGTGGAATCCAGTGTAGATTGTACAACACTGCAAACACGGAAACAACAGTAGAACTACGTGTTAACATGGTACGAAAGTGGCATTGTTAATTGTCTTCCTATGAGCCGTGCTCTCATATGTTAATCCTCAACATCGAAATACTCCAGGAAAACCCCCCAAAAAATAACAAATCACACACACGCGCGTTCCCAGGCATAAATAGATCCGGTTAGAGAGAAAGAAAAAGACTATGACATGTAAGAAATATAAATCTTTAAAAGTAGCAAAAATTGATCTCAAATTAACGTTATTTAACATTTATACACTCCGGTGTTAATTTGCTTAGGATTAGGAATCTCAAATGGAGTTGACAGTCTCCTTCTGACATTGTAGTTGTGAATTAAGTGTTGATATAAATAATGAAAAGAATATTACACAGCGACATTTGAATACCATAAATATTGATTTCATGAATGGTGGAAGGGATAACCAACACGGTGCTTCACGTCTCGTGAGTTATCATTTAAACCATTCACTAGAGCCAAATGCATGGTATTCTTGCGTGAATCTGTAATATCCTTAACTTACTTCTTGATATATTGGTTACCATTATTCAAACTCATTCTCCAGATTATTTTCAATTGTAAATTATCAACAATTATTGTCTTTTACTATACGAATCTTTTACTATATCGTATCACCATCATCTTTCAAAACCGCATTGGATAATTATCGTTTCTATACTTCAGTAAAGCTGTGTTTTTGTCCTACAGTCTTCACGGCAGAACTGCTGTATAGGCCTACCCCTGATATAACCATATCTATGAGTTGTTAATGTCTAGTGAGTATTGGAAATAAAATAGATGAAAATTTGATAGTATTTAGCTATTTTCCGGCAGGTTACTTCTTAATCTGATTCAACATCTTAAGAAACTTAGACAATTGTGAAAATATATCAAAAGCCATTAATCCAATCGGATTCCTTTGAAAAGGTAAGCTTGAATTTTCCTTTGAAATGACTGACATAATTCTGCGGGCGTTTAAGGAGATTTACCATAATTACAGGTAATAATCTAATGGGCATATTCAGTAGGGAAACTCTTGAACACCCAGCTCGTGATTTGGCTTGTATGTCCCGCATAAATACATTAGTGACGGGCTTTCAGGTATGGTCGATTAGGAGCCTCCTTTAATGTGCGATGAACAGAAAACTATAAAATGCAGCCTAGCGTAAACTGAGCTCAACTTGTCCTTTGAACATTTGTGGAGGCACAAGCCTTGACGATTATCTAATGTGTTTATTCCTTTTTTAACATGGCAAAAGAAAAACGTTTCTGTTACTTTAAAAAAACATTTAGAGGTTTTCCTTAGTTGAGTTAAATTTGGTAAAATGCTGACATAGATGTAATATATGTTACGTGGATAGCCAGACGGCTGGGCTTTATCACTTGTTTCCAGAGACCTGTTTAAAACTAATAAAATCCTTACTTTGGAGTATATTTACTTGTTTAATCCTTGTTGTTTACATGTCAGGTGGAGTAGGTGATACTGTCACATTGGGTTGTTAATGTGACATTCACCAACCCGATAGGACTGCTGTCTCACAGCGTAGTTACATTTAAGATTTACTCTACAACTAACCATTGCTTAACTGTTAAAGAAGTTTTGAAAAGGGCACCGTCTGTCAAGTATTTTAGGTGATGTTGTTCGTCTATTTAAACACTAACTCTAGTTCAAATGTTAAATATCACTTGCGTTTAGTTTAAGGAGTTTGAATCGGTATATTTATGAACTAGGGACGTGTCGGCAAAATAACAGCACCATTACAATTTAACACTGACAGTAAGAACAATTTAATGGTAAAGTCGAGCGAAATGTATTAATTAGTGAGGCACCAACTATATAGACCAGACTGATTTCAATAAGATATGCTCGTTCCATATTAAGTTTCACACTAAATATGACTTATATTGCTACATTGAATCTAATTGATATACAATACAACTGTATCTTTGTGGTTTTATCTGAAGCTCACACGCACCAGTTTCTGTTATTAAACAGTTGACATAAAAAACAACAAAGAAACATTTATAGAGCTCTGGCTAGAATAATCCGACGCGTAACTAGATAATTTATTTGTGCCAGACCGGATCGCTTTCGCCGAGAACGTGTAACTGGATTCTTGTACATCAAACCACAGCTATGATACAAAACTGGAATACAAATGACATTTTGCCTTTGATTGAAATATATCTGCACCGGAACATGTCACCGGTTGGCTAGAGTTTTTCGGGCCTACGTGATATGGTCTATATGCTGTATCTAGCTGTTGAAGAAGGCGTATTTTAGGGTCCGGGATATTTTGACAATTTAAACAATAAAAGTTTTAACACCTGTTTCTTGGCATACTCTGTCACGCTTGCCTATCATACTTATTATTTGTAACAGTTGTATGTTTAAATATTGCTAATTAAATTAGCACGTTTGTATGTATCCAAAGCTGGATTTTAAATTTGTGTAGCACCCAAAGGTTTCGGTGTAAAAGGGTGTCACCCTGTGGAGGGTATTGCTAACATATTAAAGCTATACGGTCTTACTACTCGCTTCAATGAGTACACTGTCTGTGGAGAGTTTGAGAAAAACAGCTCACAGTGCGTCCAATGAATAGCAGGCCATACAGGTAGCTACAGGACCATTCTTTCATAGGTGTAGGTGAAATAAAACGCTTGTGTTAGACTGCCTAGTGTCACCAGCACACAAACACGATGACTCATTCTACACCTTCAATCTAGGTCAGATTTTCAATTTGACAGCCGAAAAATGTTTACCCTTAAGATAAGCGTTATGAAAACTGATCACATCACTGGGCAAACACTGTATTAGCACACGGCAGCAGATGTGAATATTGCCAGCCTCAGTAGATCGGAATTTTTCAGACTATTTTAAAAATTTAGCATGTTGGATAATTGAGAATACGATATATATATATATATTTCTAAAAGCAATCACGCTGGCACAGGGATGTAGATTAATAAAAACCCATGAATCATCTTATGTTCAAGATAAACTCCCAGCGACAAGTTTCTGAGTTAACCGTAATCTCGAATAGTGTTATGGGTAACCTATAGTATATATATATACATAAATATTAGATCCTTAAACAACATATATATATATATATATTGGAGAACGAGACCATTATAGGGCAATTTAACCCACCTATAAGTGTGAGAATAGGCGTCAGTGTATCATCTAGAGGTTCACTCGATAACCTACAGAAAGAAGGCAGCCAACTTCACCTTGTGTAGGCTACTATACCGATTAACTAAAACTCACTTCACAAAAAGGATCGATACGAGATCAATATAAAGCAATAACCGCTGAGAAGTCAAGGTGCTGTCGCCAAATGAGCAAGAAAATGGGAAGTAACTTCACTGATTCATCTCGAATTTTAATCCTTTGAATATTCTCAAATAATTATCACAAAATACCCTTGTTCATTAGTTAATCAAATTGAGTGGCTCCAAATTATTACGATATTACAATTAAATTATTGTAGACTTTTCTTAACGAAAAGCACACGCAATTATTAGGTAATGTAGGCTGATGGTGTTGGTATAGCTCCATCTTTTATTAGTCTATTGATTTTGACTGTAAGTGGTTTGCTTCATTGAAAGCTGTGTGTGTCCTACCAACCCCCAGACGGGAAATCTCCGCTGAATTGTTTGCATTTCGATCTAAATATGAGGCACGGGTTTATATAAACCTTTAACTGTGTCACATGTGCTGGAAACCTGTCGTATATAGCTATAAACATAATAGTAAATCAAAACTTACTTTTCGTAGAAAATCTATACATGGCGAAATTTGAAATTTCATAGAATTTTGACTCACTTTTATAGCAATTTTTTTATTTGACGCCAATGTTTTCAATGATAGCCTATAGTGAGAATCTAACATACTGCCACTGCGAAAAAAAATATGTTAATAGTCTACCGGAAATTTCATGAATTTTGTATTTTATTTTTTGTTGTTTGGAACTTATCTGTTAATGATTTTGTATGGTACAGATACGTGCAATGGATAGCATAACTAACTGATTTTAATCGTAGCTTCAACTTTTCTATATACGTCTCGTCCATGAATTGTATTTTACCAGTTTGGAGGTGGCTTTTTTTGCTCTGTAATTTTCTCCTGATAGATCCCCTATTTGTCTTTATACGAAGAAATAGTTAATGTAAATTTGCTCTCGCCCGGTATACACTATGTCAATCTGTTTGATAGTCATCAATTCGAAATAAAACACAGCAACATTTTACATGTTTTTGCAAAAGCAATTATCCCATGTCAAAACATTATGTTGTTTGACCTTCCATATTCTTCTGCTTTGTTCGTTGATTGATTGGGTACTTGATTGATTAATTGACTAATTGGTCGATTGATTGATTATTGGTTGATTGATTTACACTCTTCGGTATCATATGTTCGTTCGTTCGTTCTTTCAGCTAACTGATGTGTGTACAAGCAAATAACGACTGACTAGTTTAAGATGGAGAATCACAAAGCGAACTTTTATGTGTAATATTTTATCTCCTGACCTGTTTGAAGATAGCAGTGAAGATATCCAGAGGGTTGTTCAGGTCAAGACCTTTCGTTCCTGGCAATTGTTCGTCATCATCAGCTTTGTGGGAATCAAACACGTAGAGTTGGACCGTCAGGTCAGAGTCTTCGTTTTCTATGCTCCTGTAATAGAACACATAACGTTGTACAGCAGCTCAACAATTTTCGTTTTAAACATATGGTATGTACCAACTATGAGCTATTCGGATAGTATATGAACTTCTTGAACAGTATCACCTCACCTGTACTCCCCATTGTTCTCGTGAAGTTTAGTCAATTCCTGAGTAATAAAGATTTAGTGCAATTCAGGCAATCGATAAAGCAAGATCGAACTTTTCCACATAATTACTTGGTAACCATAGACTCTTGCCCTCGTCCTGTTTCTGAGACAAGCTCACTCTTTTCACTCAAATTCCGTAGGAATTTAAAGGATATATCAAATTTCGGGTAATAAATTGTCTAACACATTGTTTTTCATTCAATACCTAGGTAACTATTAACTATTTGACATACCTTTAAACCGTCAAAAAGGTTAGAAAAAAGTTAGAACCTGTCACAAAAGCTATGGCTAAAGGCTAACATGTAACTCAGCTGTGAATACCGACCAGTAAATGTAATGATATTATGTGGAGAGCTATATAACTCCACGGGGTTTAACTACCTGTATGTTATATGGACCCGATATAACCTCAGTCAGCATTATGGTCACGTACGTTAACATCAACAGGAGAATTGAAGGAAATGTGACTGACCATATCAACCCAGTCATTAAGGACCGGTGACGTGTTCAATTGTAGTCTAAATTAATCTAAACATGATTCGTCAATAATTCCCCCAATAATATTACATATGACAGATATACAACGTCTCTTATACCACGTACACACTGGTATACAGACAAGTCTAGCCAACCATATAGGAATTAAGCTATCATAACTTAAACATGTTTTTGTGTTATGTAATAAATGGTGTATATATTCAATATTTGTTTGACGAAAAGCTCTCAACGACTCTCAAATTGTAATAGGGGTGCTGTAGGTAGCAGACTGAGGGCGACCTATCAATAAACATACATAAATCAAATATAAGTTTTTTTCAGAAGGAGTATTCGAGGGCGCACAGAGCAAAGCCTAGAGGGCGAGCAGAGCTAAACCTAGAGATGGGCAGGTGCACAACCAATATTTAATGAGACTAAAATAGACTGTTAGATCTTACACCGATAGCCTATAAATAGCCCGGTAATGATCCGTGTGCTGTACTCATGCACAGATCCTAACATTTCAATTGGACCTGACTGCGAGAAAGACTCATTAATAAACAGAAGGTGGATAATCGTCTCCAGCGAGAATTGAATAAATCTATTTTAAGGCTGCATATACATACACACGTTACAGAGTGTTATTAAACACTACTAGGATAATTCGCTTGTTAACCACAAAGACGGTGATAAGAGAACAATGTGCTACATGTAATGATGCAAAATGCTGGGTGCAATACATTAGCCAGTGGGCCTGACAACTTGTCACGTTGTATAGAACAACATCTTCTTAAGCCTAGAGGATGCAATCAGTTGATATTGATATGGAATTAAACAATGGAAAAGAATGCATATAATTGTGTATATCTTAATTAGCGTGTATGTAAGAATGTCATAAGCATTTCTCCGGTTAGTTTTTGCGAGTTATCCAAAAAGAGGAAACAGTTTGTTGCTGTTGTTGGTTTTTATTTAACTTCTTTGCTGAAGAAAAATATTAACTTACAACAGAACTAAATGCTAGAGATTTTGTTATTGTCTTGAAGAACTATTGGAGTGCGTTTATGTACGTAGGTTTCTTTGCTTTTTCGTTGTTTGTTTTTTGTTGTTTTTTTTGGACAAGATTTTATTCTTAAACTCTGTGTTATGAATACGAATAGTTTCCCTTCCGTAGACAGACATATATATAAGGAAAAGACGGTGTCAAGACGGGTTTGAGCCAGAGAGATAATCTAGAGAAATCCCCGTTGAAATCTAGCTGAACACTGTAAATTCCATCGTAAGGCGGTCTCAATGAGAACCCAAATGTGTCTCTCGAGGCGCGGTGAGAAATAGACACAGAAATATATTCAAATGTTCATCCCATCAGCGAGCACCTGTTGGCGCTATTACACCTTGTGGTTTGCTGCCTTTTCATATCGCTTCTTGTCCGACTGTTTGGAGGAAGAGATCTGTTGATCCTCTACATTGGCTGGGGCCGGAAAGCCGGATTCACCCACCACAAGGGTTCCTCTATGTCAGAAAGGTCTAGCTGCCCTTCAACCCATAACGATATTTTAATAGCACTACAGGTCACGTCCCTAACAAATACGTGCAAACAAAGGGTTTACTTAATAAAGTACACAGAATCGGACCAAGGCGCGAGTAAGATATATTAGGTGAGCGTTGAATAAGTAAACGGACTTTGTAAAGGCTGTTCCGGCTATCTAATTGACACCCCGATGACCACTTCAAAAGAGAATGGGATCAAACAGCTAGCCCCAGCTTAGCACTCCGTCCTGCCGCTCTTAAGAAGTCTCATAGTAATAGCTTTGGCTGTTTAAAGGTCCAATTCTAACCCCAGTACGTTTAAGGGCATTTCAAAGGGGTATCAAAGCAAATGACACCTCTTACATCACAACTTAGAGTATTTTCGGCAGTATTTCGCATTTTTACAATTTAAAACAGCTGGTGTGTCGTGGACACAAGAGTACTCCGCTTTTAATACGATTTTATTTTGTCAGTGTCTTGTGATCAAGAATATTTCAGCTATATTATAAATTCACATTGCCGGTGTACTCAAGAGTATTTCGCCGTTATAACGATTTTACTTTGCCGGCTTGTCGTGGATACAAATTTGAATAATCAATTGTCAAATATGTTTGTAGAACTGTTTCTGTCATAACCCGAATCGTTATTATGTTTCATGCATCAAACATTAGAATGTATATAGTAGTTGTAGATCATTTTGTGTGTGGACTAGTATGTCACCATGCGGGTCCAGTATGTGCTTGTTAACGCCAAAGAAGATGTTTATTGGCTGTGGTATATCAGTCGATAAGGTGTGATTGGGAAGTAATAAATGGCGACGTTGTCACTAACATCAAACATTCCGTTCTCTGATATCTTGATTTAAATATGTTTCAGCACACAATATTTAAAAGTTTACTTTGATCATATCGACGTTGTCCGTTAACGTCAAGACGGATCAAACAAAAGTAGTGTATTCACAAATTACACACACTGCCGTAGGACGAGCTGAAGATTTAACCACACGGCCATGAAGTCTGGTTTACAAGATGTGGTTAGATATTATTTCTGGTATAAATATTAGTGAACTTTTTAAAAAAAATTTCGACCAATGGAAATAATCACAGGTATCGAAAATGTATGTCAGACTAATGCCAAAGGTTTAAATAAAATTGGAAAAGCCACAAGTTGTGTGTATGAAGTCGGTCTAAGCAGGTGTCATACAAACCAAAGGGTTGCATTTCAAAGAGAGCAATTAGCCAGGCGGATTCTGTCCCGTTTTGTCGGCTCAACTATCCGCTTTGAATACATTGCCAGTTGATATGACGTAAAGAAGGACAGACAGCACGTTTGCTAACATCTGCAATTCAGCCCACACAAGATGCTATTTCATCAGAGTTTTGAAAATCTCTAGTTGTTCCAGGTCACATGTAAAGTACAGTCAGCTAATCCAGCTACTTTCCACGAGATTCCAAAACATGATAATATGTACACCAGAGAAGTTCCCTATTCCTTCTTAAATATTTTATTTTATCAACAAAATAAGTATACTACAACACGTGTCTATGTTCTATATGTAAGCAACAACAAATCTGGAACACTTTATATTATATCTAGATTTTAAACCTTCAATTTGGGTCATATAAAACGTTGTATCTTCTTAAGACATTCATCTGGGAGATAATCTAGATTTGTCTGACCCCATATAACCCCGCTAGAGGTACGTTCCTCAATCCGCTTTTAACTTTGATGTCTTTGTAGGTGGCTAGTTTTATATCTGGGAAAATCTGATGATATAATATCAGATGAGACGAGATAAAGAAGTTGGTTAGATTTGTACACGAAGCACAAACTGCTCGGGTACGACCTCGCTTCCTATTGCATCTAAAAGACAGAGAAACCAGTTGAATTGAACACGCCTAAGCTGGGATCAACTTGAACTTGTCAAATGAAGAGGACCACACAGGTTAAAGGTGAAGTTTATGAAGTAGATGTGTCTGACTTAAGCTGACATATGACTAGTCCGTGTTATGTTACATATCCAGATGACGTAAGGCGTGAGAACCAAATAAACTGGTTGGGGGCTTCTTTATCATTGGATACTTCCATAAGTAATATCAATAAGTAAAGCCGTCAGTTTTTATTATTACTACCACTGGGGAGTTTAACATAGTAATATATATCAACAACTCCGAAATGAATTCATATAATCTCAACGTTTCGGTTTATTAAAATGAATTCATTATCTCTCTTCAAAGTTTGCATGGCTTGGATGGATTACTTATATTAAATTTAAAATTAGAATGACGTGAGTGTATATGGACATATCTATAAGGACCTTCTTGTAGTTCAAAAATACAATTTGGTCGCCATTTTCAAGTGGAACATCGTATATATATGGTATGTGCTGGAATTGAAATATTTCTACAGTTTTCAAAGGTGTACCATGTATAAT
>JARDVA010188533.1:0-13734 GCA_030265315.1 Mopalia swanii | reverse complement strand
ATAAATATGAATTGGGTTTCCTTCCACTGTTCGTTGTATGAATATGTGACCAGTTCTACAATACACCTTCCCAAACATGTATAAGCATGATAAGAACTTTAGAAATTTAAACCTTTTTTATACATGCCTTGGACAAACATAAAACATGAAAATTCTAGTCCCACACATTACCTTCCATTTAATAACTGATCCTAAGAAATAGCAAAATGTCCCTTTTTCTGTTAGTCGAACGTAGGCCACGTAAACCCTCTTTATACCGCCACTTTAAACATTATACGCATTACACAACGATTTTAAGACTTTACTTAAAAAATAATTTTGGAAACTAAAAATATATCTTACCAATATCTTTTTTTAATCTTTTCATAAAATAAAGAAGTTACTCTGGCGCAGAAAAAAATCCTTAAGAAAAAGTAATTTGTTTTAAATGCTAGGCTGAATGGATGCTGGAATATCATTGAAAACTGGAAATGATAAGCTTTCAATGAGTGTTATATATTATTTTAAAAAACCTGAGGCGATTCATGATTTAATTAAGAATGTTCATTGAGCGAGTGTCAGCAAGTACAAAACACGCTCAAGCGACTTCACTTTCACCTTACAACAAGTTTGTCAACATTCAATATATGTCATTTTTCTTCAATTGCAGTTACTTTCTTTTAATAACACGTTTATTTTATTTTCTGAAATACAATCAACGAAAACAGAGAGATAATTTAAACAGAATGTCTTATTTGTTCATTTTAGCTATTGTAGAGAGTATATCAGTTGAGAATACTTACCAATAAATTCATTTCTGATTCGAACCCTCTCCTCTATGTTTTTGGAATATATAATCAGGCAGTTGATAAATCCCAAGAGTGCTGCTTTATAGGATACATTATCTTCTCGTTGTAACTGGTCGAGAATGACGCCGAATCGGTATCGTAATTTCTTCGTTGTCTGCAAAATTAAGGGGTAACATGGTAAAAATAATGGAAACGAGTTATCGTGTGTCAAAGCTATAATTAAACACGTCACTATATATTCTATGGCTGGTCAAATAAAAATAAAAGAGTTATTTGAACAGATAAATGTTTATGTAGTGAGGCGGACAACGGTGCTGGTCGTTGGTATAAATACACAGAAGAGGACTCGCTGCGTTTGTTTGGTCCAATCCCATCCCATATCGACACGTGTGTTTTTTCTTAATAGTCTTGTTTTCGATGAAGTGGGACACATGGTTGTTGGTTTGTTTCGTTAGCATTTGATGCTGTGCTGCTAGGTTTTAAAATTATTGTTTGCTCGACAATAGTTTTAAGAACTATAAGATCATTGCCCATCAACGAAAGTAAGCAGTTATGAGAATTATGTCACGGTTAGTAGTGTATCATGGTTTTGATCTGATATGGCTTCAATTATGACGGGTACAAAATACCAATTCTTTCCGCCTTGGTATCACACAGGCAAGTAACAACATACTTTATTAACTAACATCGATGATACTGTGTATGTGTGTGTGTGTTGTAATTAATATAAAACTTGATGTGTTCGAACTGATCAGAAAGCCATAATAGAAGAGGGGTGGGATTTGGATTGAGAGTTTGCGATGTGACTTTGGTGATGTTTCTCTTATAAAGATGTCACTTTTAGGCTTATGATCGACTCGGTAAACAATAAATTTGCTCATGTTGAGATAGGGGGGTGTGATTTAAAGAGGGAAATGTCCAGGTTAGTCCAGCATACCATATGGTGCCATCGAGATATCGCGGAGGAACCATTGTACCAACACTGCCACTTTAAGTTTCTACATGAGTACATAATGTCGACGACCAACGGCACTTAAAATTCTTCAAAAATATAATGCCTTTTACTTAAGCTTAGGTAACTCGATCCGGCCGCCTTTCTGTGTTGGAGAGCAGGTAGTTGACGCAGTTGACGTTGATTTAGATAAGGTACCTATCTGTGGCATACATAACTTAGGTAAATACATGTCCTTTTGAAAATACACTCTTGACAACGCAAAAGCGAGTACGTACGTACCACGGTAAAGCCCCACAACACGGTAGCTCTGACCTAACCAAGTCGAATCCACTGTCTACTCTAAACTTTTGAGGGTTACTGAAGCAAAACAATTTATTTCAAAATACAATACGGATATTCAATCCTAGTCAAGCGTGAAATGGTTTTTATAAATTCAAATGACAACATGAAAGAGTGCAAAGTTTATCTTCGAAACTTTTTCGGACTGTTTTATTATAAATGTTGATGTCAGTATTAAATCATTCCAAACCATTCAGTTATCGTGTCCAATGAGATAAACATGAATCAGACACACTCTCGGTATTTAGATAATTGAACGCCCAGTCGCTTTTTGTCAAAGTTTCTGTATTACCATACTCAGAGCACAGTAGTTAAATAAAAATCATAGCCTACATCAAACAAATGCCTTAAGAAAAGCATTCAAAGAATTCACGCTCTTAATCTTCAAGGATTTCCGAATCAAAACAGATCATCCGATATTTCTGTGAAATGTTCCTGATATTGTCCGTACCAATTTACGGCTTAATTTACCCATATACTTTAATTACGTCATAAATGATACTCTTCGCGTTCCAGTTTGGGACACGTTTAGACAGAATTGATTTTTAGATCTCTGGAAATCGGCGTCAGGTCTTTTAGAATAGGTAATCTGATATTTTAATATTCTTAGACACAGTACTGTTTAATATGGGTAGAAAACAAGACTTGCGCATTCCATTGTTGTTCATCCCGAAGAAAAATCGTAACATGTCTAGGTTACATAAACATTGACGACACTAAAGACACACGATGCTTAAGAAGGCAGCTACATTAATACGTACATCAACTTTGCTGTTAGAATTTTAAAGTTTGTTCAAGCGGAACAGATCATAACGGCACGCTTTAATACGTGATAGATGGACCGACTGTAGTCTCGCTATCTGGAAACTCCAGAAACAAACGGCATGCAGAACGGTAAGGTAACCACCGAAGAGTTGAAGAAATATTAACAGATGAATCTCGTCATTCGTAGATCGCTCCATTTACTTTTTGGATAATGTTTCAAAGCCGACCAAGTGATTTTGCTTTATTTTCACATGTTAGATCAACACAGATTCAGATATAATCAGTATAAGAGCGGAGACCAAGCCAAATCCCTCTTTCCTGTAATAACTATAGAGATATAAAAGTTTATTGCCGAAGTTTCTACAAAGCTACACTTTGGATTACACTTGACGTGAATAATCAAACGGCTACTGCTAATGGCGTGTATGACATGCGGTTACTCATTCACTGGACATTCATAATGGTGTGTGTGACAGGCGGTTATTCCTTCACTGGTCATTCATAAAGGCGTGTATGACGGGTGGTTAGTCCTTAGCTGGTCATTCATAATGTCGTGTATGACAGGTGGTTCGTCCTTGACTGGTCATTCATAATGGCGTGTATGACAGACGGTAACTCCTTGAATGGCCACTTCTCATTGCGTATGTGACAGGCGTTTACCGCGTGACTGGTCATTCATAATGATGTGTATGACAGGCGCTGAAGTACTTACTATACACGTGCATTGCTATTCCTAATGGAGTGCATGAGAAGCGGTTATATAAATGATGCAGGGGGGTGGGGGTGGAGGGGGGATAAAGTATCCGAGTCTTCTTAGTCGCATCTGGTTTTATTTCGTTTGACTTGATTCGATGATTTAGAAGAGCACCACCTCAGGTGGACATTTTTGTATCTCTGGGCGGACAAGCAGTCCAAATGCTGCCTGGGCTCTGGAAGCTACTTTTTAATGCAAAACTTTTTTGATAAGTTAAATACCATAAATCATAATTGCAAGGGTAAAAACGTCTACATTTTATGAGTCAGATAGAGTATAATAAATCCACATGATAAATAGCACATATTCAGCGATAGCACTGCATTTCTTTTCAATTCTATTCTGTGTGTTAAATATAAAAAAAAAGACCAGAATAGAGGGACGTGTATAAAATTTGCATTTGTCCCAGATAGCCTAGTTTAGATCTCTGCCAAATTATCCTGAGACTAAGACTTAGTGAGACTAGAATGTTATGTTGGAGAGAAGGTTAAAACCCGAAACAAGTGTCAGTCACAGACCACATTTTACCATCATACATCAACACAAATCAATCCTTTACTTGGAAAATACTTCATCTAATTTTAAAAGCAATGTCGGCTTTCTTGTATTCCATAGGGGATAAATGACAAATATAAGCTTGGTAGATGATCAATCATGAACAATTTATACTGAAACAATCAAATCGTTAACAACTTTTTTTCTAAATTTCTTCGGGTGAGTATCAAACTATTACAGCAGTGAGGCCAGCTGTACGCATTGTAAATCGTGTTGAGTGCTGACTGTAAGCCTAGATTTAAATTAGTTTCCAATCTATCGGAAAAAGTGAATATATTTAGTTTATTTGTTAGAAGAAAATGATTGATAGTAGCCAAAGATTGTCCAAATCTTCATAACTGATATCAGTTGATTTTCTGTGGGATCAGCTTGATGGTACGTCTCAGAATATTAAGGACTGCCAATCAACAAGGTATCTTGTATGTCAATTGTCAGTAATATGACATTCAATATTTATTCATGTTTCTATTCGATTTAATTTCATGTTAAAACGGAGTTGATATGTCCAGGGTATAAACTGAATGATCAAAGAGTTGAAAACAAATTAATAAGTGCTAAAACAAATTGGATAGGACTTGGCTTCTCGTCATAAAATGACAATTTACGTTTCCTCCTATGGGATTTGAACCAGGAGACTGGTAAGCAGGCCAAGCTGACTAACCGATCGAGATACAGATGCTTGAGGTAACACAACCGAGAATTTGAATCAATGTTGAAGCTGCGAATCTACCGTAAATATTGACACTGAGACACTATAACGTGTTTTAGATTAAGATCTGTCTATTACCAAACTTGTGTTTATCAAAGATGTATATAATACTTTAGATAAAGTTGTTGAAGTAAAGTTGTAAATTGTATTAGTTATAACTGTTTGGTAAATGTTACCGTATAACGAGGTGGTAAAATGACGCGAAACAGACATCTTCAATAAAAAGCTGGAATAAAAGCCATCCACAGGCTATGTGGTTCTAGTAACTACCGCTTCCAGCATGTGTCAAAGTGAAATGATAAGGCGTCACGTATCAGTAGCCTTCTTCAATCATCAGCCTCAAGAAAATATAACCTTTAAAAATTAATTTGAGGACACAATGCGTTTGAGTGCGAAACAATGCACTGGAAACAAGTTGGAGTTCAAACAGAAAAATAAAAAGGTGGCCATACATGTATGGTTTGGGTGAAAAGCTAAGGCCTAAGTTGGCTATTATAGCTTGTCGCCAACTGGCCCCGCTGTAGCAGGCGGACTGTCTTCACTTGGAGACAATTTGCTTCTTCGCACGTTTTGTGATGTAGTTTGTCTACAATAGCTGGGGTGTTTGTGTTTTTCCTTGCACGCAGCTCACCTCAAATAATACATACCATTAGAATAATCTTAGCTAACCAAACAAGCCAAGTTGGCTTCGTGTTTTGATGTTCACAGACCACAGGGATTCCAAGTCTTACAAGAGAAGTAACGCTTTGTGCCCTGAGGCCTGGGGATCATGTAAGAGTATACCCAGCACAATTGTCCCGCAACTAAGCCAATGGTTGAAAACCAAGTGCCCTCTCTGTCTTGATCAAATCTAGTTTAATTACCGATATCTATATTTAGTTGATTTATAACTCATTGCAAACCAGTTACAACACAGACTTATTATGACGTCTTGTATAGAATGACTAGGCAAGAATTAAATAAAAATGCATCAAATGTTATGTCCTGCGCTAAACATGATTCTATGTACCTAGATTTGATGTAATTGCTTAATTGATTTTTTTTTTTTTGACAGAATTTCGAATTTTCTTTTCACTAACAATTTTTTTAAAAATGTTTAACTTTAATTTAATTGGTGCACATTCCCCACTAATTTCAGCACCTGAAATCCAGCCAGACATAATTATACAATTGTATATCGATTTTAAAATATAAAATATAACAATCGCTATATAAAATACATGACAAGAAAAACGTTAGGTCTTAATCAAGCGTGGTGAAATTAGCGAAAACATACCGTTCAACCTTACCAAACATAGGTCTAAACAGAGTGCAACATCAATACCTACCTTGTAATGTTCAAGCGCCTCGACTGCGCGTGCGTAGCCCTCTGGTGAGTAAACACACATGGCCGAAAGCAGTTCGAACACTTGTTGCTTTCTCGATACATTGCTTTTCTCGATAGCTGTAAACAGAAAAACATAATCAAGCTACAATATACGTAATAATAGATTCTATAAAGAAACAATTATATGCTGAAAATAATCTACTTCTTGGGTATTTGTTTTATGGAATTATTTGATCGATGTTCTATGCCTACAGTAGTGTATACGGTCAGTTGGATTTGACGGTACTAAAAAATCTTCCCGCTATTTAGTGAACGAACTCCCCTCATCTATCCAGGGTCGATAGACAGCTAGGTGACGTTTTGGTGTGTTACATAGGCAACATCTTTGACATGCGTGTACAATGTGTACGTTATAAAGATCATTTGGATGCCCATTGTCTGTTTCATTTTGGAGAATATTGGAAGGATGTAATCAGCTGGTTCAAGACGTCGTCTATAAATAAAGATACTGGCGGAGAACTAGCCTTGACAGTTGACGGCGTTGTCAATGTATCCGAAGTGAATATGATGTGCACTTGTAATGAGTTTTTAAGCGACATGCATTGACAGCAGTTTTAATTACATCTTCTTCAAAGCAAGTTTCTATTTCATTGTCCGGTGTTGTGAAATTTTGCAAACAAACAAGTGTTTCCGGTCGGATCGTCCAATAAAGCCTATCTCTGGATGAACGGGAGGTGCAATGGAATTCCTCACAGTTTCGCTGACACTTTTAGAGTTTCCTGAGAGTATGCTCAGGGTTTATAAGTGTGTCATATTGAAAGAATGTGGTTAAAGGAAGCTCTGTATTCTATATGAACTCCGCCTGAATAGAGCGATCTGTCTAACAACATCAAAGGTTCCTTAATGTTTATTTGTTAGAATTTGTAGGAAGGCCTAATGCTGCTTTAAAACTGTTTTTGCGCACACCTGGAGTTGAGATCTATTTACCTGTGGAATAAGAGGGTCTAGTGGAGAGGGAGAGGGGGAGGGGGGCATTTACACGCCGATCATACTGGGTCTATTCACTCGGGAATGAGAAGACCTTCTGGAGAGTGTGTGTGTGCGTGTGTGTTGGGGGTGGGGGGGCATTTTACACGTCAACAATAATGGGGTTATTCATCCGGGAAAGAGAGGTTCCAAATGATAGGGTGTGTGTGTTGGTGGGGGGGGGGGGCATTTTTCACGACAGCACTGGCGTATTCACCCGGGAAAAAGAAGGCCCAGTGCAGTTAGAGGAGGCATATTACAAGCCAGCGATACAAGGGGAAGAGATGTTCTAATCGATAGATGGTGGAGAGGGGGACGTTTTACACGACAACAATATAGGGAGTTTTATCGGGGACTGAGAGGGTCGAGTGAAGAGCGGGTGGAGGGAAGGTGGGGTGTATGTTACACACCAATGACACAGGGGGTATTCACCAGGTTACAGGGTTTATACACGAGAGAAGAGGGTTCATTCAGCCTTCAAGCATACCCCTAAAACACGGCTTTGCTTGCCCAAGCTTAAGTCTTATAACAACTCTCTAAGCTTTATTCCCGTTTCCAAAGCGGGATGAGAATCAGCGTTTAAACATTTCAAAATAGACTATTGAGAAAATAACACAGAAAGACGAAAGGCAGGTGCTCAATTAACGGCTATCGATCTGCTAAAGGAATATAAACACTTGCAAAAAAATACAAGTGATAAAAATTAACAAGAAGAACTACAACGTGTTAATTACGTCTATGTAAGTTCTCCTGGGCCTATACCTGATGCTAGTCAAATATCTGAAGCTGTAGTATTGACACTTAATACAACAGACTATAATTATTTAAAAATTCATGAAATTCAAGCAATGTGAGTCCTTTGAGTTTTTTATTTGACTGCAAGCATAGTTAAAAATATAGGAAATAGATTTTGATTGAAGTATCTTTGGTTATATTGGTTGGTTTGGTCTGTATTGTGTCTCAAGCATGTGCAGTTATATTGGTTGATTTGGTCTGTATTGTGTCCCAAGCATGTGCAGTTATATTGGTTGATTTGGTCTGTATTGTGTCCCAAGCATGTGCGGTTATATTGGTTGATTTGGTCTGTCTTGTGTCTCAAGCATGTGTAGTTACATTGACGTATAGAGATGAAGTGGACTATTGTGATATATGTTGTCATTAATCTTAAATCCCTGACTTTCTCATTAAACAAAGGGAACAGGACAAAAACGCTTTAGTTTGTGAGTTAACGAGTTCTATAGACACCTTGAAGGAGCTATTAAAGTACTCATTGTTCGCTTTAACGTTTGTTTATTTCTACAAAACATCATTATTTCCTCTTGTTGTCATACACGGCTTTATATACACCCATCATTGGGCCGGCTAAGCGATAGCTGTCTGTATGTTACTTACATATGCAGGACTTGCCCAGCTAGTTCCTAATAAAAGGGTTGGAGCAAGACGACTACCCTGCTGCAGACCTACCAGGAAAGACTAGCCTAGATTTTATTTATACGCACGGCTTGTTCAACCAGTTTCTGTCAACAACTTGGCGAGTTAGGCAAAAACTAATCAACAAATCTGTATTTATTCCATGTCGCCCCCAGGTTAAAAGAATTTTACTTTTTTTTACCCCTACTAACCTCACATCTTGACAGGCCGATATGTAGCTAGCTATAAACGTTCGTTATGAAATATAACCTGAGCAGGTGAACACGCGATAGCCGAATTTTGTAATTCGCTGTAACACCGTGGGTCAAAGCTAGGACAGAATGTATATAAACAGGGAGACATTAATTCAACCGATTACATGGGACTTACCCCTCTGGGAACAGCTCAAAGCATGTCAGAGGTAAAGCTATTCAAATTGATTGCACTTCTCTTCTATAGAGAAAGGTTTACGTTAAGAGTTGATGACTCACTCAACTCCGGGCAAACAAATTCTGTTTTCTAGGTAAACATAGGCCTGCATTCAGGGAGATCCCTTCTCTCTGTATCTTTCACATCTCCACGCCCTCGCGCGTAAAACTATTGTCCGGTTAAATCCCGATGGCCAAATCTGCCCAAACTTGTATCACAGTTTCAAGGATTGATTAGCGACAAGATCTACACAGCAAATGCCTAAATATAATCCCGGTTTTCAAATTGAAAGTCCTTAGATATCTTTTGTGGATGGGCGGGGAGTGTCTTGAGCTACCCGGGAAGAGCTCGCCATGTGTTTTGGACTGACTGCACTTTATACTGGACTACATGTCCCCACACTCCCACCCCCTAGTCTGAATACCTCTTACCCGTTCTACAGCTTATTCCAGTGTTAGAAAATATGATGATTAGCCGGATAAACTTGGCCCTGATTACCTCTTGAAAATAATCAGTACATGAAATCTCTTACTACAATACCTCAACTTCACACATGTCCCCTAACTACCCAAGTCTATTTCTACAGGGCACAGGGTAACAGGTGCGCCAATTGACCATTGAATAGAGAGGGAGAGAGAGGTACACTGGCGGAAACAACATTGACCCACGGGCAGCAACAACAATGACCAAGGGTTGGACCGACTAATTGACCCGTTGTAGAGTGTATTTAACCACACTGGAGATACTTAGATTATCTAACACCATTGTCCACCCCTCATCCTCGCCCGACAGTCTCACCTGCACACAATCTTAACCAGGGTCCGTAACACTGACAAAAGAACACCCCTGCAACCTTTCTCTAAGGCGCACTGTTTATACAGTCCTATTTGAATGCGTTTAAAGACCGATTGATTTTGTTTTCTTTTATTGTTTAGTTTTCCGAAACATCAACTGAGCAATCAAGTCGGACTTTTCAGTTAATAAAAGCATTACCTTTGTAGATAATTGTCTACCGGTTGTTGATAACATTTATTCGACAAAGATGTTCAATCGTCTTCATGTAAGTCCTAATATCTTCGTTAACTTGTTGCTATCAAAGTACATTTTTTATAATTCTCCTGTTTTCCCATTTTTCCCAGCAAAATCATGGATTTGGTACACAGAAACATGGACCATCAATAAAAGTAACAGTTGAGATTTGTATTAAAATGTAATTAGCGTCATGGCCATTCGTCTTAACAACACTATGTCATCAAATATACAACCTCAATTAATAAACCTCACAAGCTTATAATTTGATTAATATAACTTATAAATAAAGAGATGGAGAAATGTGCACGCATACACAAGAGCTTAGTCCCTTAATTGATCTTTCCTAACACATACAATTTCCAAATGTATAAAGGGGATCATAGAAGAGTTTGAAGTTGTAGATTTTAAAGGCATATGTGTATGTTAGTGGTCCGGTTTGTGGAAATCAGTGAAAATGTAAATGTCTCGATTATAATCTGTCCGTAGCAAAAAGTTGACCTGAATCAAGACACTAATGAATTGAAGGCAAAACTGGGTTGAATAGGTTATTTTTGTATCGTTCAATAATACCACATGTACAAAACGACACCATGTTACATCATGAGGAAAGACAAACTGTTGTGGCAGGGTTATCAGTGAAGAACGTGAGCAGTAAAACAATAATCCCCGAATGTGTTCTGCCGGACGGATGCTTTCAACAGATACCGAAATCGTCTGTGGGTCAATCGTTTGTTGCTTACCTAGTATCAACAAATCATATCTCCAGGCAATTAAACTGGTTTTAAATAAATCGATGATTAAAGATACAATATGCTGATTGCTTGTCAGCCTATAATCACATCGCTCTAGTTCCCTTTATCTATTTGACTTGCAGATCGCAGCAAGTCCATCTCTGACAATTATGCATATAAAAAACGAATTTGTATTTATGCTTAGCTATTGCCATTACGCATATGTAGTCTGCATTATTCAACTTAGACACACTGCAGTCTATATTTTATTAACAACACAATAATAGACCCCAATAATGTATACACTATAGCAAGTCTGTGTTAATAATTACAGATGTAAATGTCTCCGAATCAAGTTAGATGTTTAAGTGGACTACTACCTCAATGCTGTCAGACGGGTTTAACAGTTATACACATGAAGTGCACACTGTTTTCTCTCCAACTTTCTTATAGATCGCATGAACCTTATCCCACATAATCTCCGCCACTGACGGCTGTTATAGAAAATGTTGTGTCATCAGCAGATCGCAGAGGCTTATCAATTATATAAGCCTATTACTATTAGTCTGGTCGGGTAGAAAAGCGGTCAAGTCGCAACATTATTATAACAACTATATATACTCGAGCCTTTTGTCGACAAAACTGACCTCCGTCTTTCCCCTTAACCTCTACTTCAGATTTATTCTCTATCTCTCATTTCAGTGAGTAAACAGTCCAAAGAGTCGGTATGCTTTCAAGATTCGGGTTAATATTGCTTGCAAACACAACTTCGGAAAATGGTTATTAATTTGCTGCCCAACGCCTCATGACCCTGCCCTGACTTGGAGGCAAAACGTTTCGATTTGGAACAGTTGTAAATCGGCGTATTTGTCCGCAATCTATAGCCATTTTAAAGTTTGTTCACCAAGCAGAAGTCATGCAGTTTGTAAAATATTTCTGGATTTAGCTGGGAGCAGGTGTTTGAACAATTTGATTCATATCAAGGTTGAAAGTGTTTAGTTTGCTAATTACACCTTCACGTTCACAAGAAAATTTTCTGTTTACACCTTATTTTAGAAGTAACCAAAGCTCCACTCGCATCGCTGTGAATGGTTCTAATTTAACTGATTTTTTTGTTCACATCTTTTAATAAAAATAAGACAACAGAAATATATAAACCGTCAAATCATCCTTAAAAGAGCAATGATGAAGTTTAATAGATATATAATATCATTGACTACGTATCATGATTGCCCAATGAACAATAATGGTGTTACCCAAGGAGCTCTTCTTATTCCGATGTTGTTTTAAAATTAAGAGTTATGTCAAGTTTACTCATCATTTTTGCCTTTGTACCGCATGTATCCCGTTAACAATTGAAAATCATAATCATTAAATTCCATTTGTGTATGTAAAGATTTCCAATAAATAGAAATAAACGTATATAAGTTAAAATATATAATGGTGATTTTACATAAACGGGGTTTAATGACCAAAATACATGTAGTTGCACTATCCCCAATTGAAATATGACAGAGAGATCTGTGTAATCTGAATTCTGTCAATGTGACACTATTGTAGTAGGTAAGAAAACTTACCTGTCGTGAACTTCTCGGTAAACTCCTTGTTTTCAATAATGTAATCCAAACCCGAGTGTGTGCCCATAGTGAATTCGTAAATCCTCACTCCCTAAATGTGCACATGTGTGAATTAAATTCCAAATATCAATCCCAGGGTACGATTCCGAACATAAAATTTCCCCGAAAATCGGGCCATGTTTGAGGTGGTAAAATTGAGTGCTGTACAGCAGGCCGTGTATACCGCGCTCTATACACTTTAACAGATTGAACACTTTACACAGGTAACTGCTTCAGTGTACAGGCTGGGCGGAGTTACCTGTCACGGCTACAGCCAATCAACTCTACGCTTCATGACACTGTTAACATTTCAAATTCTCCCTTTAGACTATATAGTCAAACAGCTGTGAGTTATTTAACACATAGGCTCGAATTTAAATTAAATATTGGGTTAAAGGGGCCAAAAAAATAAAATTTCTCCAAGAAGTGAAGGATTAAAAAGTTTTTCAAAGACGACTTCCAAGAGATAAAACTGTTATTGTGTTTCTTGAAACCCGACTGTTAAATATGGGTTAGGTCTGATTTTAACAAATTCGTCTTAAAACTATGTGAATGGTACATGAAGGCATATTTTATTGTCAATTGTCTAAGCATGTCGTCAGCCGGGTAACCGTCTATAGAAATATATCTGTTGATCGTAGCTGTGGCATCGGGTGGCGGTTTACGGATGATCATCACTAACAACCGTTGACCTACCTATTCTCCAGTCAGTTCTAGACCATTCTATGTTCCAGCTTAAATTAAAAACAGCATTGCTCAAATATTTCAATGTCAAAATAAACAATGGGGTGAAAGTGTTTTTATGTATTGAAAAAAATAATACTTTGCCTGTTGTTGAAGTAGGTAGTGGGGCCATTTGATGGCCACTGTATATATGTAACCTCCCAAAGTTTGATTGATATTGTTTTCTAAATATGCACTTCTAACCTTAAATGTGGTGCACATATGATTGTCAAACTTCTGCTGGAATGTTTGAAATTGTTTGGGTTTTTTTTTTCATCCTTTTCACTTGTTCACCTTACTGCGTTATACCTGGTTAATCTATAACCAGTTCATTATGATACATAATGTGAACGACACCTTTTTCGTAAGTTTGTAGTTTGTTCCATGCTGACATCTTGTTGTTGAGCAGTGGGAAAGTGTCGGGGTGACTCATCTAATAAAATCTGTCGAGCGTGACGAGTTTATATGACAGACCGTAGATTTATGTATTTCATATATCTGCAGGCTGCTGTGCCGAAAAACCCTCCTAGGCCAAACTTCACTTACATTTTATGCGTAAACTAGTCACTTATTTA
>JARDVA010188200.1:0-10444 GCA_030265315.1 Mopalia swanii | reverse complement strand
GATGTCGAGGGTGGTTTCTTTCACCCATTGGGCTGGCACGTCGTCATATAAGTGAAATACCCTTCAGTACGACGTTATACCCCAATCAATCAATCAATCAATCATTGGAGCAACTGACCCCTGTTGACAATTTAATATTTCGACTTCCCAAATGCAAGCAAAAATAATACTAGCATTTATATGAATGACAGCCTATTGCTTCAAATTTCTAGGATTTCATTATGTCTTATTTAACTGATCATTTTTTTTTTGTTGGCTTGGTGTGTAAGGATTTGAAAGATGGTTTAAATTATGGTTTGTACTGTCCACCTTCCAATGGTCGTGCTGGGAAATTTTTGGATGAAGAACGTTATCTCAGGGAATATCCTTTGCAGGGGCCGATTGGATTCTTAGAGGTACGTGTATGTCTTGGACTAACCACATTTTATACATATAAAAATATTTTATGGAGTAAGGTGCCTGATACCGGTGGACATTTTCTTTTCAGTTATCTACTCACCTGCATCTTTGCACAGGTGGTTTGTGTTGCCCTGGTGCACTGGGAGGCATCAGAGCAAAAGGGCAACCGAATGTCAATCTGTTCTTTGATGTCTGTGTATTGCATCTTGTGATGTGCTTTTTCAGAGGAGAGGGCTTCCTATTACTCGGGTGCTCTCAGGGCTGAGGGGCAACATGAAGCTGGTCGCCAGCTGTTTGTGCTCACTTTGTAATAACTCGGGTGCTCTCAGGGCTGAGGGGCAACATGAAGCTGGTCGCCAGCTGTTTGTGCTGACTTTGTAATAAGTCTTTTGATTCTCATGTACTTGTACTGTCTTGTCTTTGTTTGTTGCCAGTGGCATCAAGGGTAGTTTGTTTCAGCATATGAGTGAAATAACATTAAGTGTGATGTTTGACCCCAATCAAACAATTTTACAACTGCATGAATCTCCTCGTGCAGAAAGTCTCAAAGTGACTTGCTTTAAGTTAAATTTGAATCGGATAACTTGGAATCTCTCTGTTCCATCCTGTTGTGTTTATTGTGCATCCGAGGAATATTAATTTCCTTTCCTTTTTTTTTTTACTGTTGAATCAGATTGCTGTCCTATACATGAAATACATGTACCGTGGAGCATTATGTCAAACACTATTTAAACCCTTGTTCAAATCTAATTTTGTCAATCTGATTTTTCACTTAATTATCAGTATCTTTTTTAATTACTATTATATGGACTTTTGATTCTAGATAGTTGAACTGATTTTTCCATACAATGTACAATGATTTAGTCAATGTCTATTAAAATTGCTACAACAACTTGTATGCCATTGAATACGTATCAAAGCTGGATGGAGATTATTATTGTTTCTTTGTGCAATCCGGGTTGAAGAATGGCATTTGCATTCACCGATTTCGTCATGCTGTAATGATTTGAAAAGGAAAAAATCAGTACAAAAATGCCTGCAAAATAGAAAGGACAGCTTAATTTAACAGGTGTTCGCATGAATGGGGAGTTAAAATTTTCCATATAAACAGTTCTCCGTTTAGGCTCTCATTTCTGGGCTACCTTTACCGATACTGGGCTTGGGAGCAGTGAAAAGCTCAGCGTCTTTCTCTTGTTGTTGACCTGCTGAACCCAAGGCAAAACTGCCGTGCCCTCTTTCTGTCTGGCGTCGACGCTCCTTACGAATGTACTCCTGTCTATCCGAGCCTTTTGTTCTGGGCAGGATTCTTTTTTAATATATTTTTGTTAGCTTTAGTAATTCTTTTCTGATAAATATTCAATTCCACAACACCCCTGGCTAAATGCAGTGAGTCCTGGTTGTTATGATGTATTTTTGATTGTAGAACAATAATTTTATCAAAGTAGGTAAAACATTGACATATTATGGTTGTGTTAGTGTGGCTATTCAGTGTTGGAGGACACTATCGTCTTGTCAGTTAAACCCCGCCAACCAACCAACCAACCAGCCAAACAACCAACCAACCAATCTAAGGTACATGTAGCTGATGTTTTCAGATGAATACCCAGCTCAGCAAGCTGGCAGAGTTCTATGAACCCCTTGTTTTGAACAATTCTTGATCTGCGGGCTGTTGTGTTACTAAAATGGTATTTAAAAATGACCAAATCCCACTGTCAAACTGGTCAGTCCATCATGTAAGACATGGCGTGAATTTCAGTGTCAGGTTTAGGGTTATTGTTAGTGTGAGGTTTAGGTTTAATTTAGGGTTAGGTTCTGTGTTGTCGTTTAGTTAGTATAAGGTTAGTTTTAGGGTTAGGTTTAGTATTAACCCTTCCATTGACCTACAAAGTGTGGACATGTTTTATGATATAAATTATACAGGATGAGGATTGTCTGCAACGAGGCACATGTCAACTACAAAAAAAATGAAAATAAATGATGAAAGATAATGACAATTGGTGTAATGACATTGTACAGAATTTACAAACCATAAGCCATATTCTAGCTAATATATCTTATTAACAGTCATTCTCTTTACCGTATCTGGCACTTTGTTGAAACCAGTTCATTTGCAAAACTCCTATCAATAGAACTATTGTGAAGAAACCGTTTTCCTCATTATGGATATAAAGATTTTGTTAAAAAGGTTATATCAACTATTTGGACATACACTAAATATAGCTACAAGTGCTTGTTAAACAGTGTACACAGTCTTGTCTATAATACATAAGTAGTGTACATGTATTTTTTTTAATGTACCAGTTGTCTCCCCCTTAGTTCCACATGAGCCCCTAGATGGCTCCATACTCTCCAAGACAAGTCAGTTCTAATTTCAACAATCAAAACCACGTGAGACGGGAAGCGGGAGGGACTCCATATTATCAAGTAACTATTAATCTTAGAAACATGGAAATTAATTATATATTTCACAAGTTTCTTGCGCTAAACTTACTTGATCATATCACCTTTCCTATAGTACAAGAGTAGTGTAACTCCGAAGAACGATAAAACTCATTTTGAACTCAATATTTCATGAAGTGACATGAAACATTTTTATAATGGTCAGAAATTTAAAAACACCAATAAGCCTTGGCATTACAAGGTCATAAGTCTAAGTATCTAACAAGATAAATAGCAATTAACAATCTAACTTGTTTGAGCGGCATTTAGAAGCTGAGACAATAACATAATAAGACTTTATGGATTTTCAACTTCTGGGTTTATTCATACGCAGCGTTTCAGTGCAGATACTAGCACCGTTTTCAAGCTTATCTTGAAAACGGTTCTAGTATCTGCACTGAAACCTTCTCATGGGTAACCAAGGGGGAAACAACTGGTACTGTTAATTTTTCTTGCTATGAAGGTATTAGTCTTAATTAATCCCATTCGTCATATAATCAAGTAAGTATTTAGCTTAGAAAGACGGAAATTAATTATAAATTTCCCTAAATTCAGCAATATTTACATCTGTATGTGTTGTGAACACAAGGCTTGAGAACAAATTCAAGGACCTACTTCGAACTTTGAAAATAGTTTCCTCCTGTTAAGAAACTGATAGGATTGCACTACGTTTAATTCTCCAAGTCAAACTGTCCATCACTCAAATTCAGATATTAACTTCAAATGTCACTTTTCTATACACCCATCATTTGACGAACATATTACTAGTATGTTATGGGGTTGTCTGTCCGTCTGTCTGTCCATCCGTCCGTCCGTCCATCTGTGGTTTCCGGACATTAACTTGAAAACCACTTATTGAATTCAAATCAAATTTAGTATATGTGTTCCATGTGACAAGACATCTCTTGGGATTGATTTTGGTGAATGTGAAACAACTGGTGGCAAAATCTAACTTTGATTTCTGTATGTTAATTTAAAGACTTCTTGTGCAATTCGAATCAAACTTAGTATGATTGTTCCATGTGACAAGACGTCACTTGGGATCGATTTTGGTGTATGTCGAACTACAGATGGTGCCACCTGGTGGCAAAGTCTAAATTTCGTTTCTGTTTGTTTATTTGAAAACTTCTTGTTTAATTCGAATCAAACTTTTTATGATTGTTCCATGTGACAAGACGTTGCTTGGGATTATTTTTGGTGTATGGCGAACTAGAGGTGGCGCCACCTGGTGGTAAAGTCTAATTTTAATTTCTGTATGTTAATTATCAAACTTAGTATGATTGTTCCATGTGACAAGACGTCACTTGGGATTGATTTTGGTGTGTGTAGAACTACAGGTGGCAAAGTCCAAATTTCGTTTCTGTTTGTTAATTTGAAAACTTCTCCTCGAATTAAACTTTATATGATTTTTTTATTTGGAGATTAGTTTTGGCATATGTCGGACTACAGTTCTAAAGTCTAAATTTTGTTTCTGTATGTTAATTTAAAAACTTCTTGTGGAATTTGAATCAAACTTAGTATGAGTATTTATTTTGACAAGACAGTTAGGATATTCCATGTGCATGGGAAGATGTCATGTAGGATTTTGTTTGGTCTAACTCGTTAACTTGAAATCTCTTGTCAACTTTTTGATTCCGGACATTAACTTGAAACTTCTTTTGGAATTCAAATCAAACTTAGTATGTGTGTTCCATTTGACAAGACAGAGTTCAGATATTCCACATGTCAAAATGTCCTATAGGATTTTGTTTGGTGTATTCTTGTCTAGACATGCCGTCCTCTGGTGGATTCTTTTCAAATTTGATTTTAATATTACATGTGGCAAGATTTCTTCGGGCATATATTGCGACTCACTTGAGCTCTTGTTTTTTAATACCATAGATGTGTTTTTCACTAGGTTTCCTGTATTTTAATAAATATTTTCTTTATTGTCCACCACTACTATAGTATTGGGGGACTTCGAAATGCTACTCGGCATCTGTCCAGCCGTCGGTCCATCCGTCACAAATGTTTGTGAACACGCAAGCTTGAAAATAATTTAAAACTTGTTATGTAGCTCCCTCCTGTTAGGACGACAGATGGTATTGCATTGCACCAAATTGTATTAAAGGAAATTATCGTTATTTAACTAATTACATAATTTTAGCATATTCATGCCTGTAGGTGTTGTAAACACGGTAAATAGAGAAAAAAATTACGGATTAAGTTCAAACCTGGTATGAAGCTTTCTCTGGTTAATACGTCCGATGGGATTACATTTCACCAAATTCCATAAAACAAAATGGCCATTATTACATAATTTTAGAATATTCATTCCTGTATGTGTTGTGAACATGATAGGTACAGAATAAATTTACGCATTAACTTTAAACTTTCAGGATAGCATCCAGTCTTTAAGACAATAGATTGGGTTGAATTTCAACAAGTTCCGTAAAACAAGATGGCCCCCATGCCTGGAAAATCATGCGACCATGCGACTGTGGGTTGCGTGAAATCCTACGTCTGATGAGAAATTTAAAAAAAAAAAAAACTTTTTTTTTTTTTTTGTTAATTTTATAAAACCCACTTCATTATTGATGTCGAACTGAAAAAGTTGAATTTATCGCATAAAAGTTAATCCTATAGTACATGATGTTTATGATTTTTTTCGAATCATAAGCGTCGTATGTAAAATCTGGTGAGAAATTTTTAACCTGAAAATTAGTGGACGCTAGAAATTTTAAATTTTTTCCAGGGGTGATGGCCCCCATTGCATTTTTTAACAATATTCATTACTGTATATGTTGTGAATGCTATAACTCTGTAACAAATTGATGGATTAACTTGAAACTTGAAATATAGTCTCCACCTATTAAGACAACAGATGGAATTGAATTTCATCAAATTCCGTAAACCAAATGGCCACCATAGCATAATTTTACAATAATCATATCTGTATATATGTTGTTAACACGATAATTGTGCATCAAATTCTGGGATTAACTTGAAATTTGAAATATACTCTCCTCTTATTAAGAAAACAGATGCGATTGAATTTCATCAAATTTCATAAAACAAAATGTCCACCAATGCATCATTTTACAATATTCACATGTGTTCTGGACATGATAATGTTTAGATCAAATTCGCATTTTAACTTGAAACCTGGAAGCTAGATTCATACTACTGAGACATAGGATAGGATTGCATTTCATCAAATTGCGCAAAGCAATGATTTCATTTCTTCAATTTCCATAAAAGAAAATGGCAGCCATGACATAATTTTAATATTTCAAACTTGGACAATAGCTTCCTCCAGTTAAGAAACCGATGGGATTGCATTTCATTTAATCCTGCTAACCAAAATGGGCATCACTCGAATTCATATATTTATCTTCAAACTTCGCTTTTTCTGTTAATACTTGTACCAGTTGTATTTCACTAGGTTTCACAACAAGTATGGCCGACATAGCATATTGCACCAAAGTGGTGATAAACACCATAACTTTGGCTCTTTGGAAAAAAAAAATAGTTCTTAAGCAAAAGTAGGAAAAGGTGATTTGACTGGGATTATGTGCATATTTAAAAAAAACCCCTCTACTGGTGGAGCTGCTAGCTACTCCGCTTGTTTTATCTATTGATGTCCTGATAATAGATCAAATGTGCCTAAATGCCAATCGTTCAAGAATTTGAATAAACATTAACACACACTGCAATAAATTGTATATTCTAAAATAAGTGCACATTGATCAATGATCAGTGTTTGACCAAGGTTGCACCGAAGTCAGAAATTAGTCACATTATATGTTCTTTTGATTTACTTCTCTTCAAGTTTGACAAATCTCAGATATCACCACTTCAAGAACTGCCACTGCACCAGATGTTAAAAGCTAGCTATTATTAAAGCTTCAGTTTGATTTTTTGTGTATATATTTATAAAGGCAAATAACATGTGTTATGATAAAAATAGAGAGTTCTGGTCATTCATATAGGTGAATTTCAGTGACAAAATTGGATTTAGTCCTGTAGGCTGTAAGGTTATTAAAAATAGTTCAATCACTCACGTTTAAATATTTTTAGATACATTATACTGGCCTAATAGTTTTACACCAATTCATGTTTTTGGAAAACAGTTTCAGTGCCTTGTAGTTTTTATTTGCTCATTAACAGCCATTAGGAATTGTGGGTATGGCTGCATTCCATATGACAAGCTGTTATGATATTTCTAACATTACTCTACATGTGACAGGTATATGAGTGAGTCACATGATGTGGCTCCAGCTAAGATGTGGGAAGTTTTTATAGGGTTTATAGGGCATGTTGTATACAATAGTTTGATGCTTCTGTCATTATCATGGTTATCATGAAGATTAAGGGCCTATAGCACCCCACAAGGGTACATATTGAGTTTTCTAATGCCCTTGTAAAATAAATATTTTATTTTACATATGTTAAATATAATTTTTATTTAACAAAAGTGAACATATTTTTTACATAAGTGAAATTGTTTGGAACATATGCCAAAAAAAAAAAATGAAATAATTTTATATATGTCATAAATAAAAAATAAAAGAATTCAACATAAGTAAAATAAAGGTAGAAATGATCAAATGGCTTGCTATTGTCCCAATGTCATAACCATAAACATTCTGAGTGAGTGTCTTCACATTGCTTTAGTTTTTATTTTAATAACTATAATTGGAATGTGGCCTGCGAACTCCACTAATAACCCTCTCCATATGATTTCTAGCACAAAGCCATATAATAGATAAGTACAGGTATTTTTCCTGGAGGTGTGTCAGTACAACAGATTAATATAGTTCGGTTCCAGCCTCAGGTATAATGAAGAATTAAGCAGCATAAATTCATATGAAGAATGACTGTCAGGCAAGGATTTACTATTTAACAAGCATATATGTTTTAATCATATAGGCTTACAGAGTGGTTTTAATCATTTAATGGTACAAAGTTCTGCAGACAAAAGAAATTTCCATTAAGGTTACCTGGTGTACATCTAAATGGGATTAATTCCCAGTATTAATCTGGCAATCAGATTATTCTTTACATGAATAAATCTGGACTTTTTCTGAGTGACAAACTGTGCCAGTGGCAGACTCATACATTAGCACTATTGGGCTGGTAGATTATCTAGGCTTTTGATTTAATAGGATCTAGAGATGTTATAAGACGACGTCACGTGTGTTATAAATAATTTTGCTTCCACATTACATAGCTAGAAAGGGGTGTGTTTTGTTAATGTTAGTTATAATGAGAATGTTGTACAAATTGTGTTCATAAGAATTTAATAAGTCAACAGGTTTGTAAATTGGTTTGGGGTTTAACATTGGACTCAAGGGTATACGACAACAGCTAGTCTTAATGTCTACATGTATGTCTTCTTTTCAGTCTGTCTTAATAAAAAAACTAAAGGACACCTTGTTAAAACCATCCTATGAGAGAAATCAGATATATATTTTGAGAGACTGGTGAACACGGTGGATTTTCGAATTCTGACACTGGTTGAGATACATATAGACTAAGATGAAGGAATTAGCCCTATACATTGTGTTAGCACTGGTACAGTATTTGACCGCCTAAGCAGCACATTGAAGGAGAATCAGTGCCAGTTATTGTGGAGACAATGAAGTGTACAAAGATGCAGTAAAGTAAACTAAACTATAAAGTTTAGTACAGTTCTGATTGGTTCCAATACAGGGTTTTCTTGTTATGACGTTACAACAACAGAGTGGTGTCCCTTTGCGAAATAACGTTATCTGTTTATGGCAAAGGAGGGCCAATCCATGATTTTTAGCATGGGCGGTATAGAGAATATTGCAAATTAACAGGTAAAGTGTCAAATTACATTAAGCCTGCAGCCGTGGCATAGTGGTTAGCGAGTGCGCTTTCTAATGCCTACTTCGATGTGTCATTCACGGAATCGAGTCCATCTGTTGACCCTCCGGTATATGAGTGAGTCACAAGATGTGGCTCCGGCAATCGTGGGGGTGGTTTTTACAAGGTTTCCTCCTGGTTTTCCATCATAATAGGGCAAGGAACAAGTGTGAAGTGGATAGTCAAAACCTCTGTACTAAATCTGTATGTTTCCATTCTTATGGGTTTGACACTTTGCCTGTTTTGTATATTGTATAGAATGTAGTGTTGAATATATTTGAAAATGCTATTCTGTTTTATGTATAAAAATGTCCTTCTTGGCATTTTAATTGGAGAGTAAGCTTGTAATCTAAATATCATTTGACCTGGCTGATATTATGTGACAGTGAATGTTTAACATAGCTAAGGAATGATTTAGTTCCTCTATTATTTGCTTTTTTGTTAATTTTGAATGCTTCTTTGAATTCATAAGAGCAGACTTTGGACATGTCTTATCTATATATATATAGACAGAAAAAACATTTTATTCATGCATTATGACATGACTAGACAATAGGCACTGTCTATTTTAATAAGGAAATCAATGCTTTTCGAAAGACATTACGGGTATGTAAATAATAATAAAAAAATTTCATTTCCAAATATTCTTATAACAAATATCTTTCATCTAATTAAGGGCCAACTTTCAACTTTTCGAAAGACTTTCTACTTTTTGTTATTCTCATCCTGTCACATAAAGCGCATGCTAGGAACAAAGACTCTTCCTGTCCTGTGGGTTGATGTGATAACTGGGAATTCTGCCTTTGTATTTGTTCATTTAAATGTGTAAATTGTAAAGTCACGTAACCAAATAGGCTGCAGCGTCCGACATATCAGTCAGCAACACTCCCTCAAATAGTCGGCTGCCATTTCAGTCATTGCAAAAACAAGTATGGGAAGAAATAAAATGGAATGCATTTAAAGACGGAAGTGAAGTTAAAATTTCTGTGTGCAAGCTGAAGGTGTCGGAGTCTGTCTGTGTGTCTGATAGGCTAAGGGAATGTGTGCTGTTTGTCACTTCAGTGTTACAAGTACATGTCAACCCAGAAACGCTCCAGTCAATCCTTTATAACCAGTTCTCCTTATCTCAAACAATTACCAAACTTTGTTTTAATATCTGTGCATAAATAGAAATAAAAAATGAGCCCTTTTGTTTGTAAAAGAAATTCAGGGTCAGTCAGTTTGTTAAGGATAGTAGAGAACAATGCGCCATTTATTTGCTTGTCTAAAGTTGTCAGAAACACTTATATATAATTCAGTCTGTCTCACTTTGTTAGCTTATTGTAAAACCTGGATAATAACTATATCCAGCATTCCAAGATCTTGTTTTTAGTTAGGTTTTTCGCCGTCCTTTCATTATGCACCGTTAATGTATGAAGAAGACATACATTAGATATTTTCAGGTTACTTTATCTTTTACACTTCTCTAATATATCTGTATGCCAAACACGGGCAATAGATAAACATTTATATTATCATTAAAGATCGCTGTAATTATCTTCAAATTGGAAAATAAATCTGGTTACGCTATTGAATTAGAATTAGTAATTGTTAGTATAGATTCCTTTATTAGTGGAATCTAAATGCATGTTTATTAATGAAGAGCCAATTTGTGACCCGGCATAGCAAAATGAGTCGGAAGTCGCAAACGAACATTTCGAGATACAATGCATTGACGGTCAGTAGTGCAAAATTT
>JARDVA010188089.1:0-10446 GCA_030265315.1 Mopalia swanii | reverse complement strand
GGCAGTAAAAGGAGGCGGCACAGGTGAAATGTTTATAGTGGATGATATTGAAGAGACATTGACAGCCGTATCACAGCCGTGCTAGCGAGAGCTTTAGTCAAAAGACGATTTTATTAACCTATCTTATTTGACTCCGTTGTTGTTGGCGATAAATAAATTAGAGATTTGACAATGGCAGCACAGGCCACCGTACAGTGACAATGAGACATGGAGTGATGTCTGAGGAATGCTTACAATACAGACAATTCATTGATCGTCTTAAATTCGGTTAGCCCCTAAAGTGTCCACCCCTTATGATATTCTAATGCGTTTTAGTCGCCGAGGTAATGGAATTTAGAAGCCTTTTCATTTTCTATAACTTTGTCCTCCGACCACCCATTCATCACTGTTAATCGACAATAACTTTAAATCCCGTATTCTCCATGCAATAACGAAAGGGATAGATAAATCTGAAAACCATTGCCCCTCTAGCTCCTCTTGATAATACTACGGGTGAAATGAACTGAATTCATACATCTCACAGCTCGTTTCTTAGACTTATTTTGACACATTCCCAGACGTCAATAATCCCCAGTGAACAATTCTGCGAACATCTGTAGTTATGGTATCCTTAGAGTATTGGACTCTCATCCACAATAGATACAATGTTTAAAAGACTAACGTATTGCGCACGAAACCAGTAGGGGGTTTTTGTCGACGAAATGAGAGTGAATTTAATTGCGACTGAAAGCAATATGATTCCACATGCAGCCAAGGATGAAAGAAATATGGCTGCTGCATCCTGGGATATTAAATGCCTGATATTGCCAGATATTTGTAATTTCAAATTCATAACAAGCTACTCTCAGTGTGTAGTTTAGACCAAAGCATTCAATTATCCATTTCAATTGTCCGCCGAGTCATGACCAAGGCTACCACTTTAGGCGTCTATACTGTAAACGTCTGCGTCTTTAAATGTCTACGTCTGTTGACGTATATAGGCGTAAATGGTACTATTTAGAATGTAACCAATAACAGAAGAATGTCCCACATAGTACAGAGAGCAGTGGATTATATGGACCTATACTGTTAACAAAAATACATCGCAATTTATGATAATGAATGTTAGTGTAAATTAGTATGTCTCAGATTGTCTCTACACATAGAGCACGATTTTAAGAAACACCGTGACGTACTGTAGCAATTCGCACTCGTAAACATGCACACGGTCTATATAAATTATATGTCAAGTCACTACAAGCACGCCCTCAAGTTTGGTACGGCAGCTGCACGGTGGTACATTAAGAGCGTTTTGAATTATTACAGTAGAAATACGTCATGGCCAAGATAGCCAGCGCGACCACAAAATACCAAGATACCTACGACGCCAACACAATTCATGAGACGCCAGTATGATTGAACAAGATGCATGCATAATTTGACAAATCCCATGGCAATCCGGCTGAAATGGGGGAATGCATAGGCATTGAGATGTTGTCAAGTCGGTCATCATTCTTCGTAAAAAATAATTATTGTTTGCTCCCCCCTTCTAAGTTTTGGCACGGCTGCTAACGTGTTACGTTTTCTATGACGAACAACAGTCACACGATACAGTTCTCGGTATTCATGGCTTTAAGTGGTGCACGTTCGTGGTACCATCCCAGTGGCATGATGTTAGCAGCGAACCTAAACCGTCTTTGCCATAGGTGTTGTGGAACGAGCGAATGAACAAGACGCCGCCATCGCATACAGCGATTGCCGATTTGTCACGTAAAGCGCGATTGTGAATGTGTATAATCAAACAATTGTGCTCTAGCAAACGTCGTGTATGTAAGCCTATAGAATGGGGCATACGCTGAGGAGTTAGTGACTGTTTTGGGCAATTACCACGTCATGGAGGAAATGATTCCGTCCATGACAAGTGGGTGACGAGATTTGTCTCCATTCCTGGATCAGGTTTGTCTGGATGACGTTTGTCTATACTCGTTATTTTATAATAAACTCGAGGAAATAGTTGACAAGTTAAATCGTAAAATTAAACGATTTAAATGTTATGTTGTTATTAATTGTATAACCAAATGCCAACAACGGTCTAAAAGCTGCATAGCTTTACTAGATTGCCCCATACGCGATTTATTCAGGAATCATAACTGACAAAGGATCATTATTTATTCAAAAGTTCTCGTTAAAAGCACAATTCTAGACAATAATGTTATCCATTTTCAAACCGGTTGTCCATACAAAACAGCCCCGTGATGTAAAGTAAGCACCTTTTGAAAGCACTGTTTGATTATCCAGTGCTCAAATCGTAAGAAGAAGCATAAAGAGTCAGATTTAAATAAACCGCACATGCACCCATTTGTTATGAAATCTGAAGTATTGATTTATTGACAGTAACAACTGAGTTAAGATAAGATGGTGATATAGAATGGCATGTTCACCCGGATACGATTGTTCTTACTGTGATCAAAAACCCGTTAGAAATTACAACAATTAAGACAAATGTCAGCATGATACTGAATCCAATTAAATGTTAGTGTTCAAAATAGCTTATAATACTTGTCCATGCTCTCTCACTTAAAGGGCTTCTTGATAAGTGTATGATAGTTATTCCGGACAATCACAACACGATTCAACTTCCACTGCAAACGAAGGAATAACTATGACACTGTCTAATGTAACTGAAGGTAATGTTTGTTTATAAGGTGTACATGTGACCAGCTGATTTGCTGTTTAATATCTATAACAAACAACATATCCATACTCGGGTGACCATCACCATGGCAACTCCTACTATCAATAATCAAGATTTACAACAACAAAAAATTCTCACCCAATTCTACAATCGAAAATATTTAAATGTTTGGAAATTAAGCAGTTTGAGTTTGGTTTGATTTCACCCACACAATCTTTTCACATGGCTGTTCTCTGAACGGGACAGTTGCCTGGTAGCAAAGAGAGGTAATCCTCTCAGTGAAGCACGCCAGCTCTGGCAGGGAGGCCATTAAACAATTCCCCTAGCCGCGACCTTCTTGAGCTTCAGGGCAAACTTGTAGTAGCATTGTTCACGGAAACTGTCATTGATTATATGTCCGCATATCGTCATGGACACTCAAAGCTTTTAACGTTACATCATTTTGTATAAAAATACGAAGGATGAGCTTCCATTGTGAAAAACAAGACAACGGAACTACATCCTTGCCTCAATCCAGGACTAATGTAAATAAAGCACTGATTGGCCTATTCCTCTCTGGATCTTTTGTTTCATATTCCCAGCATACTCCAGGCAGCCCCAGTGAAACTGCATTAACGTCATTTGAAAAACGTCCACCAATTGAATATTTTGCAAAAACATATTGATCCCATGATGTATGCTGTTTACCCGAAACCCATCTAAGTGTAATTCTTGTCAGAATTACATATCCGGATACCAGTCACTTCTATGACCACAAATAAGACCTATCAGGTCCACGTGAACATCGTATACAACCATCCTAAGTAAATTCAGTCGTTGCTACCATCCACTGCTTGTATAATGCATCCAATTCGGTTACCTAGCTTGTATTTGATTGGAATCTACAATTAATTTGTGTGAAGCGCACTATTTATTACCTCCTTATTGTCTTCGTTTTCTCAATCAATACATCATAGTTTCTTATTTCTTATTTCTTAATTGGTTTTGGTCTTGGTGACACATAGCTTCAAACTTCCCTCCACCCCCAACCGTCTCTTTTAAATAGGGCATGACGGCTATATTCTGACACATTCCTCTCAAATATTCTTATCTAAATTGTGACTTTTGTTTTCAGTTATTAGCAAACTTAGCAAAAAATAATGATATTTGTGGTAAACATAAATATCATTATGCATTTCAGACAACGTTTCCCCTGTTAAGAAGCCTGGAGTGGCGTGTATCCGAGAGCTTTATTGTCAATCGATCTCTGATAAAAAAAAGTTTTTTGTCTAGACCTTAATTATTTTTTTATATATATCTACCTTCTCCTGCGTTAACGCTTCAAAATGTTACGCGCTATTTAGTTACTTCTTTTTGCAATCGATTTGGCGGGGAACAAGCAATGTTTTCTTTCTCTAGATATATATGTTAAAATAAATGTATTAAAATGCATCATAGATATTTCTCCATCTATGCTCAACTTGAAAATGGCTAGCTCATGGTTTTATTTTTCCTCTTTCCATTGTTTTCCAAAGCAATTTTTTTTACAAAGTGTTTTTTTTTTTCTCCGAAAAAACAGACAGAATAGTCTGTATAGCATTCAACAAAAACTCCTAGGATGTGGATAATTTTTAGAGTACGCAATTTGTTGAAACAGTTTTGATGTTTTTACAGTATTTAGGCCATAAAAGGGTGATATACCCTTAGAAATATTCCTGATTTGTATCCATTGGGAGACATAATTCTGTCTGATTTCCGACCAATCCTAACGAGGTGTGTAATCATGATGTATATAGGGAATTGTCTGTAAAGGAAATGGTACGTCATCATTGGAAAGATTACATAGCTTACCAATTTGTCACGGTTCCAATTCTAGTGCATTTATTTGTAGCAGACCAATTTTGACACATTTGTATGCATAAATCTCGACTAAATTATTCTTACAATATTATATGTTAGATGAGCGGATTCTCGAGAGACCGAAGATGAGTTTTTATGGGAAAGGTAAACGTATGAATCTATAAAGTTCCTGTTTTAACAAAATGAGAAGACTTTTTTTATTAAACTTGCTCGTTTTCTTGAAAAAAGGCCCTTTTATGCGCTGTTATTTGTGCTGTAGACAATTAAACGGAAATGCCTATGGCAAAAAACAGCAACCAAGTTTGAACTAGGCAGATCCGTTCACTTTTTTTTTCTTCCTGTCAGATAAGAAATTTAGTATGTATTTTTAGCAAGATGGACATTGTTGGCTGCAATGTTTTGGGCGGAAAAGACAAGCCTGACGGGAAATTCACCAAATCCACAACATAAAGAACGACTTCCGGTAATAGGAGTAAAGGCCTTATCAAGTCATTAAATAAATCAAGTCATTTATCTGAATTTAGGATCCTATAGGGTTTTTCTGTACGGGATAAGCTGGATCTGCTATATGACTTTTATCAAAATGATTGCCACAACTACAATTACAGTGGAAACAGTAAAAGTAGAAGCCCATTCTTGTCCAACATTGTGACCATTAAACATTTACAGACTATGGTCCGTTCAAATCTGATATAAACCATTGCAATTTCGTTTAGGCGTCAGGAATGTTGGAAGAAACCCTTTTATTTTGTTATACAGTATCTGCCAATATTGGGTAGTATTAAAACAAAATATGTTCCAGTGATGAGAAGAAGGATGTGTTGTTTGGTTCAGTGAGTGGCTAACCGTTATTTGTCTGGACATTCCTTTGATTTTCCCATCACGTTTGTTAAACCAGTACCACAATGTTTCTCCTACCAGTCTCTTGTTTGGATACCACTTCTCCCAATGCCAGTTTATTGAAGAAATGTCTACTGAATGGGTTTGGTGTCGCGGATCAAGATTTCCAACACTGCGTCCTGTCTCCACCGGATATTAGAAGTGGTCGGGGCTCAGTCACAATATCTTATGTACCTGACATATCTGCATTAAAGCCAGAATTTCTTCTATTGTCTACACACTCGGGTTAAATACAGACGTAAATTGATTTCATTTCACCATGACTTCTATGAGATGTTTTAGTTAGAGACATTTTTTGGCTTTTGTTCAGGAAACCGGTGACCTCTGGCACTGAGTATCATGGGACATCTTGAAAAATACTTAAGATCGTACTTGCTATTTAATTCAATTACCTACGAATTTCTTAATTATTTAATAAACGCTAGTCATTGGAAGTTCTAATGTTCATACGTTGTTTTCATTGTTTGTTAAATTAATAATACTATTCGACTTAAAGAGATCCTCTAGATTTATTTATTTTTTAGGGGAGGGAAGGGATATTTCGCATGAAAACTTATGTGCATGAAGAAGATCCCGTTTGTTCGATACATTGATTGTTTATCATCTAATACATTTGACAGGTAGAGCTTAAGAATAAAACATGAGCACGGTTAATATGTCTAAGTATTCGTTTATTCGTTAAAAAAATAAAATGTTAGCTTGGTGACATAATCATGACATTACACATCGAACCATTGTTTCAGAATGCATATGTATCAGGGAGAAGAATCCTGTCTACATAAACACCGATTAGTTCTGGTTTGACAGGATATTAATTTACTTAGCGTATGCCTGTCAATTTGTTGTTTAATTAATATATGTTGGTATACACTAATAGGGTGTTTACTTATTCCCTGTTCATTGAGAGATTTGCGTGTGTCATATACCTTTTTTATTTATTTTTTTATTTATTAGATGTTAGATCAACAGGATTAAATCCCAATAACAGATCATTGGCCAGCATTATTGTGAGAGGAAAACTGGGTAGTAAATGTACCCAGAAAACCCACGACTTTCCGCTGGTTGCTGGCATACCAACCCACATACGGTCCGCGGAATCGAACCCGCGGCCTCAGAGGTGAGGGGAATATATGAGCCAGAAGCATACATTCTCTAGAGCGTACACTCTATACCACTCCGCCACGGAGGTGGTGAATGGAAATGTATATTTGATAATGCGCAGATATTATCTAACTCGAGCTCGTTTACAGGACAGGGAAAGACCAGACATGTATCATTCGACATCTTTCTCGCACTACAAACAATCCTTTGCTAATCTTTAGAATATGTCGAAAACGGCTTTGTTTGTAGACCTAAAGTATTCCTTTTTCGCTTCAACATTGGACATCTAACTTTTATTTGATTAAAAACAATTTGACAGTTTGATCATTCTCGTTGATATATGTCTTAATAGATGTCAAACATTAACAGTTATCATCTTTAAAAAAAAAAAGGAACGGCAACGTCAGTTATAATACGACGTATGGGTGCTAGGCGTCGAATACCTGCCCCCGCCCCCCTCCTTGCATAAATTGTCCAATGGTAAATTAGCATAAAAGTGGTCCGTTTGAATTTTGGTTTGTCCAATCAGCAATTGTTGTGTAATAATACCACTAGGGATGTCAGATACAAGAACCAACGGCTCTCGTAAGGATTCCCTGACAAATAAAAAAAACTCAATATAGAATCCTTTAGGATATTGTCCAATATCCTATAGGATTTGTCTATGGAATCCTAGGGAGTCTTAAAGGATCTTATGGGTTTTATCTATGGTATCCTTAAGGATTTCATAATTATCCTACAGGATGTCCAAAATCCTATAGGCGTTTTTTGTAAGGGTTGTGCGCGAGGTTATACTGAAACCCTTAACCTGTACTGATCATGGTGATAATCTAACTGTTGACAACAGGCGGGATATCCGTATTGCAGTGACATTGTCTAATATATGTCTAATTACCACACACCTGTGTAGCTAAACGTCATTCCAGATATTGTATAAAGGATTGGAGGCATGAACTAAAATGTTGTGCTGTAAACATGCAGCTCCTCGCAAGGTTCTACCTGGTTAAAAAGGCAGACGCTTTGTCGTTTTGTTGAATTGTCGTGTACACTAGGGAATACCTTAGAAAAGGCAACGTCGGCGCTGGCAATGAGCCTTTTATTATTTCCGTTAGCGGGGTCTTCTTTTTGTTTTATAGTAAACTGGACAGCAGTCCCGTTGTTCACTCGCCGTGTCATTGATTTTTACATGTGCTTATCGTCTATAGGGGTTGGGGGCTTTTAACGTTACATAGTTTTCCACAAAGATACGGCGTGGAATTGTCCATTGTCAAGAAGACAACAAAAGCCGATCAATACTTCAAATCTGTGCTAATGTAAATAAACCTCTTATTGGTCCTTTCCTCTCAGGATTTATTGTTTAACATGTTCACTTTCCAAAACTACTGTCATCATACTTCGTCCAGTCTCAATGAACTACATTATGTACTTCAAACACGCTCTTACTCTAAACTTATACAGCCAGTGGTTTATTGATCGCAAGGATGTTCTGCGAGCTTTAAATAAAAATTATTTAAATATCATGGTGGGTGGTTGCACTGCGAGCGCTAATGGTTAAAACAAAGCGCTTCTGTTCTGCTCCTTTTGTCCAACATGTTGTGAATGTCCGGTTAATCACGGTTTGTTCATTTGTCAGTGACGTCTGTGGCTATCACGTGTAGGTGTACATGTCACAAGGTCAAGGTAATGTCAATCCCTAATTAAACAAACAACTCACGTCTACATATTTCAACAGTATTCAAATTGTACAAACAAAGAGCCTGTCAGAGGTAAACAAGATTGTTTCTCAACGGACTAATATTAGACCAAACATTTTCCTATAGAGCGGTTATTCCCTGATGTATATCTGAAATCTATTAGTTGACAAAACTGTTCATATGTACCCTGCATGTATGTTTCAAAGTACTGGTCCATATATATAGTATAACGGGGAAGACTACGTTCAGGAAATGTTGTAGTTATTATGCTTGAACCTTCATAACCTTTAGAAATAGCAGAACGCTACCATGATTCGGCACTCTATCTTCCAATATATAAAAATTGCATGGCCTTATCCTGACTTAAACCACCTCGGTTTCTTCCTTGAAAACTTTTACGTTAGACCGACACAAAAAACGACCCCTCGACGTCGATTTTCATGTCAAAATCAATCATTTCTCAGCAGTACCACACTCGCTTAAAAATGTCTTCCGCGGTAATTAGGTCATGCGGATTCAACGTTATTTAGTATTCAGAAGCAGGCCTGCTTATAAAGTGTTGGTACAGCTACACCTCATATCTCTGTATACTGCATAGTCTATAAAAGATACGTATACGCTTCTACAAATGTTGATAATTTTTTTATGAATCGATTGACGATTTGAGAGTATAAATAACACATTGCTGGTGGTTGCTTTAGCCCATCCTGACTTTTATTCGACATGTTAGATAATTTTAAATTTTCATTGTTTTATAAGTTTTGTGCTTTTATACCAGTACGCATCTTAATATTGTTTCTTTGTTTTTATTATCAATGCGATTTAAGTTGAAAACGCTTCCGATGTTATTCTACAAACTTCGTGTGTATGTAATGGCCGTTCGCAGATTCTTGTCTACATCGTATAGTATAGTTGACGTACAGATCTTATAACGTTGTATTTCTGGGCATATAACACATGTGTATGAGTAACTATTTTAAAAAGCAGTGGTGGTCCTGAGTAATAAAGCGCGATTGAAAATGATTGTTATATCCTGCAATATGAACAGACATTTCGGAAATATTTCGGATTATGATTGTACAGGGAAAATAATTTGGCAATAAGTGTAGAAAACCTTAGAAGGTGTTACATTTTAAGACGAGGCTCACAATCGCCCTCTGAATACCGAGAGGAGCAGATAACATTAATTATCCCACCAGAGCGGCTTGGCAGGTTCAGCTTTAGTACAGAAAAATGGCCACGTTTTATAATTTGATGAATTTAATATCTGCCATCTCTAAGACTTCCTCTTCGCCGATAAGTTAATCCGATTCCATGGGGTATTCGAGGAATGGAGCAACATTAAATAACCCAGATGAGGGATTGAAGTCCGCATCATAACAGTGTTACGGGGAGCTTTGAGAGAAATACAATTCGTTTTGCTAACCCAGGCTTATTCGATTTGAGCTGGCTGTTGTTGGCGAGAAATGAATTAGAGAGAAGTGTTACGAGTTGACAATGGGTCGTATGGCCCACCATACATTGACAATGAGACTTAGACTGATACCTCAGAAACGCTTACAATACAGACTAGTCGTTAATCGTCTCAAATTTGGTTAGCTCCCGAAGTGACCACCCCTAATAATATTCTAATACGTTTTATTCGACGGCTAATTCAATTTAGAAGGCTTTTCACTCGCTATAATGCTGCCCACAGACCAGCTATTCATCACTGAGCATGGACAATAGCTTTTAATCCAATATCCTCCATATAATAACAACACAGATAAACAAATGTAAGAACCATGGCCTCCTCCACCAGCATATTTCACCAATCACCAGGTACAGCACAATCAGACTTTCTCACAGAGGAAAAAAAACAAACAAAAAAGAAGAAAAAAAAAACCATATGCACATATAACTTCCAAATTCAAAATAACAAATATTGTTCTCGTTGCTTTCAGAATAATATTGCTCGGAAAGCAGTCACTTTGACTAAACGCAGTCTCATGAACACTTGGAAATTATATTTTTAGGAGCGATAGAACGCAGTTTAGTTTCGATAGAACATCTATTTTTCTTGTTGGGTTGTGATTATTATGCTTGTAAAGGTTTGTCTGACAACAACGTAACGGAGGGCTGAGGCAACTGCGAGCATGGATATGCAGGAAGAGATGTGACGCTGCCAGCATGGATATATACAGCTGAGCTGTGTCGCAGTCAGCATGGCTATATATGGGGGGGGGGGGGGGGGGGGGG
>JARDVA010187978.1:0-10447 GCA_030265315.1 Mopalia swanii | reverse complement strand
CTGGTGTGTTCAGACTCAAAATGTGAAAGAATGAACATCCATAAAACACACCCACAATTCCTGGTGTGTTCAGACCCAAAATTAGGACCTCAGGGAAATAAGGAACATACACACTGTATTTGTAACCCACGACGGGCATGTACATTTTAGCGCGAGTCCAGCAAACAACATGGAACATAGTAAACTCAGTGTCGTCACTGACCTATATATAGATCAGTGGGTGTAGCTCATGAATATTCAATATCGTTAAGACCGCCATTGAAACGAGCGATCCATCAGAGATTTTTTACGGGACGGAAATGGCCGAGGCTGTTCAGACATGGGAAGCGATGAATATTCACCGGCGTGTACAATTCACCCAACATGTACTCCCGTGCTTATTAAATTATATGCCAAGCATTTCATATAAGGCTGTATGTTTAAATTCTAAGACTTTCTCGTTGGGGATCACGTGATACGTTTTGAGAGCTCGAAGCCATTCCCGCCAATCTCGTCCTCACCGCGGGAAGATGTTTTGTATCGATCAAAGCGGAGGAGGGTTCTGCCGAGAAATTATGGATTTTCACATGAAAATGGACGTCGAGTGGTCGTTTTATGTGTCGGTCTAACTGACAAATTTTCAAGGAAAAACAAAAGTTGGTTGAAGTCAAGGTATGGCCAAACAGTTTTTATATATTGGAATATAAAGTGCGGAATCATATATGGTATCATGCGTTTATTGCTTATGGTAAGGAAGACTCGAGTAGCGCAGCAAGGTTATATTTCAGTCTTTAGCATCAAAGAAAGACGGGTGAATTAACCTACTGCTCTCTTTATCGAAACATGCTGATCAAAATGGATTAGGCTGATACACACCAACAATTGTATATAATTACATTGCTATGAATGTGTCTTCATTATTTCGAATAATTGATTTAAAGAACTGATACCTATGCAATGCTAATTGTAAACCATAACACTTATAGAGGTACATTTTTGTGAATTTATTTCCTAAAATGACGTGGATTTATATATAGATAGACGTTGTAAAACCTCCCAAACATCCAGCAAAGCTAATGGACAACATAAAGCCGGTCTGCTTGAGATGCATTTGTATTATGTCGTGTGATTGTCCCGTACTTGTCCTATCTTATCTTTGTTGTCAGTGCATGGGGTCGAGGGTGGACTCCTTCACTCATTCAGCTGGGGCGCTGTCGTGTAAGTTAAATAGCTTTAAGTACGGCGTTAAACCCCAGTCAGTGAGTCAGTCAGTGAGTCAGTGAGCCAGTCAGTCAGTCGGTCAGTCGGTCGGTCGGTCGGTCGGTCGGTCGGTCGGTCGGTCAGTCAGTCAGTCAGTCAGTCAGTCAGTCAGTCAGTCAGTCAGTCAGTCAGTCAGTCAGCCTTTGAATCAATCTATGACTCTATCATTTAATAAATCAAAACATCCGTATCTCAAACAAATTAGTCAAACGATGGATTATTCATTCAACTGTTTTTAATCAACAGTAGGCTAAGCATGATTGACCAATCAAACCCAATAATCACACAGTTCGAGTTTTTGATTTCGGATGTTATGTCAGGAAAATGGTCTATGGTACAAAGCTAACCAATACATAATCTACGCCAGACACGTACAATCACTGATTAGACGACAGCCAGGAAATCAATTATTAGTTCTCCCCTCTGTCACATGTCGGTTTGGTTGCCTAATTGCCCCACCTGATCCTACTATGACGTCATACAGTTCCGACCGATTATACTCTGATAGACGCTATTCCGGATACTTTTTATTGGCCAGGTTAAGCTAATGATTGGAATACTAGGCTTTATCTATTATACAGTTATAGTTCTTTACATCCAATAATAGTCCCCCATGTGAATGGTCGGGGACAATCGGACATGCCCTCCAATATGTTACATAGCTGTGTAAACACAGCCGAATAGCAGCTGTATGTGTTCTAGTAGCTGTATGTATACTAACAGCCCTGTACCTTCTAGTGGCTGTGTACCATCTACAGACAATACACCTTCTAGTGGCTGTGTACCATCTACCGACAGTACACCTTCTAGTGGCTCTGTACCATCTACCGAGAGTAGGCCTACACCTTCTAGTGGTTCTGTTCCATCTACCGACAGTACACCTTCTGGTGGAGGTGTACCATCTACATACAGTACACCTTCTAGTGTATGTGTACCATCTACAAACAATACACCTTCTAGTGACTGTGTACCATCTACCGACAGTACACCTTCTGGTGGATGTGTACCATCTACCGGGAGTACATCTTCTAGTGGCTCTGTACCATCTACAGACAGTATACACCTTCTAGTGACTGTACACCTTCTTGTGACAGTACACCTTCTAATAACTGTACACCTTCTGTGACTTTACGCTATCTATAGTCAATTATGTACACCTTCTAGTGACTACACCTTCCAGTAAGTGTAGACATTCAGTGAACAGATTCCATTGATTTTACACCTTCTAGCGAGTGTACACCGTCCAGTGATTGTACACTATCAATTGATTGTACACCTTTGAATGACTGTACACCTTCTAGTGACTGTACACCTTCTAGTGACTGTACACCCTCTAGTGGCTGTACGTACGCCTTCTAGTTAATGTACAACTCCAAGTTACCTTATGGAGACTGTACACCGTCTAATGACTGTACACTTTAAAGTGACTGTGTATCTTCTATTGACTGAAACGGTCTAGTGACTCTACACCTCAACGGGGTTGTGCTCCCGACATACGTCACCTACTGGGTAGTGACAGTTTAAACGTCTCCTTCCATCTATATGACTACAGTATAGTCACACAAACACATCAATAAATGTGAAGTATTCTTTACCTGAAAGTTCATTCTGAATTCCTAATAAAAACAGATTTTTAATTTAATGACAATATTTTCACAAAAAAATGCAAGCGTATATAATAATCTTTTTCGACAACATGTAAACCTGAAAAGCGAAAAAACATACAACAATGAACTGTTATTTGGTTTCAAGGAAACGATATGTACAACGATCTCAACGTAATAATTCCCGAAAATAACGGTCTCAAAATATAAAAATATTATCCGTGCTCAGTTTCTTGAGAAAACACTTTAAAAAGTTTATATGTTTTTAGTGCAATCTACTTGTTCAGTTTTACGCAAAGTCTTTTAAAATCTAAACATATACTCCAGTTAGTAAAGCTGCATCAAGTCCGTAGATAAAATACAATTTTTAATTTTACACATATTGATTGAAAATTGACCACATTTGAGAAAAAGATATTCAATATTGAGATGCAGATGTTTATCATTGAAATAAATATATTCAACATTGAGAGATCAATCACTTATTTAGCTATAGTGTTAATCACAATATCCAACAATATAAATATCTCTTATTTAGCTATAGTGTTAATCACAATATCCAACAGTATAAATATTTCTGTTTTAGGAGGTCTTTTTTAACTAAAACGTAAACAACATCGAAATTCATTGTAAAATATAAAAACACATAAGCTTGTGCTAATGAATGTCCAGAACTCATAAAGAAATATTTGTATATACATTTACAATTTAAACAGCATACCAGGCAGGATTGTCACGTGCGCATGTGCGATCCCGGTATTGCGGAACGCGAATAAATGCCCATTGGTTAGGTTTTTACATTATCACGCATCCTAAAAAATGTCGCTTTCCCATTGGTTTACATAACGAGCATAACTCGTACGCCAAAGCGGAAAAATCAAGACTTTTAACGTTACCCTAAAAGGTACTGGCATGTGGTAGAAACCACCTTAAGTTCGGGTGTTAACCCCTTTCTAAACCAACTACATCTTACACTCGACAATAGAAACTAGTTTTTGTAAATACAATCATTACAATCTACTATGGTGACCTGAGCCCTACAAAAGACACATCACATAATATAGATACACTGTACATGACAGAGGTATACGGCACATCACGGAGGAGTGAACATATTTTGTAAAATGTTTTGGCAACTTCAATTTCACAGAATTTATATAAGACTGATTTGCTTACAATTCGTGGCAATGTTCAAATCCTCACGGTGAATCTTAATCAAGGTGAAGTCGTCGAAACGGATGTCCGCATTAACGGCAGAATCCAGATTAAATCCAGATTTACCACGAACGTACGATAGGGCGTAGGATACTGCCAGACAATATTACAGGAACTCCTCTGGTGAGTATTCAGTCTTTCTCTCCTTGCTGAAGCGAGTCTTATAGAGCTGCACGACACGAGTCTTAAGCACAAAGCAGCACACAATGAAGAGCCCCTGTAAAGCGTTAAGCGCACCAAAAGCATGCCACATTTCCTGTAGGTCGAGGAGTGCTGCGATGTAAGCGGAACCCCAAGTTAGTCCCATGATAAAAGTTAGGGCAGAATAAATCACCAACAATCGCCGGCTTGTCTTCTGCTTTTCGGACAACTGAGCAACTCTGGCAACAGCTTGAAGAGCGTAGATGGTACACGAAAACAGAGTGAGATTGGCAAGCAGCAGCAGAACAACCGGGAGAGCAAAACCGAACATTGAAGCATAAACATTTCCTATCCAACAGCTGTCTTCCGCATACATCATCTCGAAGCCACTGCCTCTTGCAAAATCCAAAGCAGCGCAAATTCCAACCAGAAGGAAGGGCACGCCCCATGCAAATATACAATACTCCTTAAAAGCTTTAGAATCCTTGTCAGCTGTCTCATCTGAGGAGAGTCGAAGTTTGTGAGCAATGTCGTAAGTTAGGACGTTCATCCATGTAAATACGGACATCCAAAGAAAGTGAAGAGATATAGCAATGGTCACACAAACAGGTTTAAATTCGATTTGGTCTATTCCCCCAGCGAACAGTAACTGGGCTACAAAGAGAGACGCCGTCAAACACATGAGAATGATGCCAGAAATGTCCCTCAGCTGAGCAAAACAGATGTAAGTTACAAAAGTTGCTAACAAACATGCTAACGATAAACAGCAACAAACCATCACGACAATGTACTGTGTGTACGGCATAGTGAAAAACCCACGATACATTGTCGCTGAGCTGGTTTCGTTTTTTGTTACGTTAGCAACAGTACATACATAGGCAAACGTTCCGCGCAGTTGAAACGTTCCTTTCTCAAACGTCTTTCTTTTGGAATGGATGTATAACGAATTGTTCTTCAATGTGAAATCATGTTCGTCATAATATTGATATGTAAAAGGACAGTCAAACAGAGGCGCTTTTGTGGTAGGCAAACGACACAGTAAAACCGAGGTAGAAGTTTTCAATTCTTTTTTCGCGTCCAATCCTAGTGAGACAACAAATGGAACATTGTTCAGCGGAAGTTGTTTCTGTTCCTCCGAGTCGAAAACGTGAAGCACACCCTGATGCTGGTACATTTGAAGATTCTGCTTAATTTCCGGAGAGTATTCACAAATTGGAGTTGAATTAAAATTGGACAATTCTAAAGATTCAAGGTGGATACGACCACCAAGCAGGCTCTTTTGTGTTTCCTTTATCTCTATTTCCAACAAAGACATTATGTTACTCAACTGCATCAAATCAAAGTTAGTGATTGCCAATTCAATATGGATATATTGCGGCATTCCAAACATGTTGGTTAATTTTTCTATTAAATCCGGGCTGATTGTGCTATCTGGCGCTGCTGCAATAGTGGTGGTATCCTTATTCCATGACGAAATGTCTTTGCTACTTACTATGGGTTGGGAGTCAGCCATTGTGTCTCCAACTATTTGTCTCTTAACTTTTGTTATGTTATTTGTCCAAACATCTTTAAGTTTCCTTTCTTCTAGCTCTGACTTCGATAATCTGTCGTCTGTGAAGGTTTCGTTCCGCCTAGTACCAAAAACCTGATAAAATAAACTTGTTTCACCTTTGATTCGCTTGGAAGACTTGGAACAGCTTTTCTCAATCAGCCTGCTAGAACCCACAATCAACAATTTCATGACTCCGACAACAGTCTCCTCTATCCAGACATTCTCGCAGTGAATATTGTCGACAGTGCTTATGAAATAAAGATGGACAGCAATAATATTCGTATCACCTAAAGGAGTCATATTATTGGTTGGGTACTGAGACACTTCGTAAGGCAAGCAATCGCCTTTATGGCCATACCAGCCGGAGGGACACTTTACTAAAACACAATGTCCCTTGAAATAGTCGAACACCTTATCTAATCCACAGTTCGAGTGGTATATAGGGTGGATTCCTTTAGCTGTTTTGATCACGGGTTGTATGACATGATTGCTTTCGTGCACAACCAACTCTGCCTTTAGCGCAGTGGAGATTGGTATATGGTCATCAGAATCGTGTTCATATTCAACACAATGAAGAGGACCGGAATGTTCAGGACATGATTGGGCCTGATGAGGATTATGGTACATCGTTCCATTCGGGTTGATCACTATCATGGTATACCAGTGCTCGGGACTGTCTAGTGGTATTTCGTCCAAATCTTGTTCACAGCAAGTAGATGCTATGCTTGATCTAGAGTCACAAGTTCTTATATTCATAATAGATATATCCGTTGGAGCCGATTTTGTAATGGTGCACGACCCAGACGAAAGTAGTTCTGCAATCATCTCTAACTTGAGTAAATCGCTAACATCATACTCCTTTTCACAATTCAAATCGGTTTTCCAAAACTCAACCGAGTCATATGATAGTCCGTGGCAGAGTGCGCAGTGAAGATTGCGATAAGTGTGTTCGGGTCGATTGGGGTCTGTTACCGGTATCATGTTCAGCGGATTGTCGGAGGAGTTTTCACAGACTTCTCTAGTCTCATTGTCAGACCACTTTTTAGGACAAACTGATATAAGATACAACCCTGTGTCTTTCTTGCCATAGGGATCGGTAATTTCACGGACACATCTCTGGTATTCATCAACAGAAGTAGTGCCCTGTTTATCGGGAATCATTTTAAATTTTACACTTTCATATGCGAGTTGTCTGCTCTTGTGGATTATAGCGACAATTTCGTCGTTTGGCAGCCCACGGCAGTTGAAAAAGAAGTCGTAACAGCAATCACCATGTAAGACACATTTATTGTCACACTGGCACCCGTACCTTGTGTTAGAGGTCAGAGTTGAAACGGAATCACACCGTCCTTCACATTGCCAGTCTAGGCAGTCTGGTATCACCAAGCCAAGGAATGTCTCCTTTCTAACGAAAAGGTTTGGATGATCTTCTGCAAAAAAACAAATTACAACTTATTTGAATATAAACAGAAAACAGTTTAAACAGTATAATGAAGCGAACAATTTAGTTTTCTTCCTTTTGACTAATTGGAAATATTTACTGGAGAATACAATATTTTGTCTAAAAAAAATTTCCTTCGAATTAAATTTGCTCTCGTTACAAATAATCTCATACGGTAGGCATGTCTTTTTTCAATTTAATATATTTTCCTACATTTATTTCTAAAAGCCAACTATCATCTTGTCTACAATAATAATACTAAATCCGTTTATCAATCCTTTATAGTACGACAGGATCACTTGAACTACACTTGGATTTCATTATTGCGATAAAGGGAGTTAAAAGTGACTATTCGCTGCGCTTTAATTTTGTGACAAAATCGATCTTACCTGATGTCTTAGCTGGCAGAACTAACACTACTGTAAGTAACAGGCCCACTGGTTGCCACAGTGAGAAACAGGCCATACTGTCTTTCAATTTGACCATATATGGAGGTCGTCCTAGGCAGCCTGTTGTTGCAGCAAGGCTGTGGCTTCAAATGGTGGGATGAGCACACGTTCCCAGATATATCTGACTTTCGACGAGATTTTTTCAGGACAGAGGTGTTGCCAGAAGTGTGATGGAATGAGAGTACGGAAAGTTTTTGACCGGGTCAGGGAACTCTAGATTCGCATGGGGTTCGTTATCCAAACATCAACTGGATGTTCACAAACACCGTTGGTCCAAAGGGGTTAACAAATTTCTCCATATCTCTGTGACTAAACGGGATGGGTGCCAGTTAAGTCAATAAAGGCGGTCGCTAGAGATTAGAACAAAAATTCATTTACTGCGCGTTAATCATGTTGGCTTGTCTAGACCCCATCAAACCATCACTGTACACCAACTTTGTAGCGATTACGCAAATTCCACTGAGAGCCATTTGTATGCTTTATAGCAGGAGTTGATTCCACGTCCAAAGAAATTAATACGACATTTTTTGTACAATTTCGTACAGATTTTAATTCGCTATTGTAGCTGTGCCTGCGCTTTACGATCTCGTTGCAGAATATCTGTTTGATTAGTTTGTTTGCTTGACACGGCTTTCACTTTACTTATAGGATTTTCATGATTTACTGATGCCGTTTGATTAATTGAAACATACTGATGGTCCGGTTATCGTGTGGAATTTATGGTCGTTCGGAGCCTTAACATCCCCAGGGCCGCGCCAGAACGATACTTATCTAAATATTATCTATAGATGTGGCGTTTGTTGCCAGTTTCGCTTAGCATGAAAAAGAAGATGTCTTTACATTGGCATTTGATTTGTTGTTTTTGTTAGATATGTAAACTAATACACATTTTTATATAGTTCAGTTAAATGCTTCAATCTGCATGCTTTGTTATCACGTCACCAGATAAGTGTCAGTTTGGAAGCAGATACCATCGCTAATAAAATTTATAACGACTGAAAACTTCTTGTCAGGCAATCGATCTACAGATTGAATTACTTTTTTCAAAATTACGTCAGCCTGATGACGCTCGAAATGTCAACTCAGTGGAAGACCATTAAATAGAAGTTATCCGGACAAACTTATATATGCACTTCTTTTAGCTTTAGCCTATATGCTGACGTTAACTTTTGATTTGAAGCTTTGATATAACTTTTAACTTCAGCGAATGATCTAGATGACAGTGTTTTGTTCAATGGGAATATACTCATGAAACGACATAGCCTTTGTCCGGTTGGTATTTGTGCTGTAATGATTATATATTGTTTTAATGAAGGATCCGTGAAGTATGAATGAATAATGATGTGGTGTGTGTGAAAAGTCAATGTTATATATATTTGCAAAACATGATTGATCTATGTGTTAATAACAGTATGTATGTAAGTGAATAATGCGGGCTATGTATAACAATGTATAACAATGTATATGTATATGTAAGATTGATTAATTTGTGTTTTGCGCCGTGCTTAAGGGTATTTCACTTCTATGACGGTGATGTATTCCAACAATAATTGATATTAGCACAACCAAAATGTTAAGTATTTTCATAATGTTAGAAAGTTAATTTCCGTCCAGTGCTAAGTAAAGACATCTTCCTATGCAAGGGTCATTATGTGTAAGACGAGACTTCCATATTACTATCCCTTGCTCTAATTCGAAGGAAAAACGTGGCAAAAAAAGGTCCTCCGAAAGGAGCGGTTGTAAACTCTAGCTAAGCTAGAGGGCAGTATATGAAAGAACATTCCATTATAAATGGGTGAATTGCCATGTTATTTAAGCGAATAATCCGTGTCCTCTAAATGAATAAGCCTGTTATATGAATGAATAATCTAACTAATATTAATAATTAATCTTTGTTATATATACCGGTAAGTGGAAAAAGCCGTGTAATTGGGCGAATAATCCTTGCTATATGACTATAATATTTTCTAGGAGTTATAAATGTGAAATGTAAATGTTGTCAGAGATCAAATGATATTTTACCGTATATGAATGACATGGTAAAGGATTCGGGGTATTTACGTGGACAAGACGCCCTTTAAGTGTGAATACTGCTTGTTACACGAGTTGAGTATATGTACTATATCAATACTGCTGCCAAAGTCCCTGAGTTTAGAACAGTAGAAAACAAGCTGTAAATAAACAGTGCAAATTTACACGGTTCTTTGATTAAAATAAACTGATAAATTATTTAGAATAATTGGAGTTTATAATATTAAAAGGATGGGTTAACCCAGATATAAATATGAGTCGTTTATCTTCAAACAAGTATAGGGAACCATATGGCGGGTTCTCAGCTGTATTCGATTACATTGCTAAAAGTTAACATGGCGAGCGGATTAATTTGTATCAGTGTTGTTCTTGTTTTCGCTTGCTGTACATTGTCATCCCCTGTTACTAAGGGTACCAGTAAGTAGGTTTTTTTTTATCAAAGTGTTGTACTGATTGGCTTCTGACTCATTGTTACAGACAAGGAAGAAGGAAGAACGTCAACGCATACACAGCCCCCCAGTTCTGTCGATTGAAGCAATTGTCTGCTGGACTGGCTGTAGTTTGATACTTCGAATTCAATAGTTGGTTCTTTATCTGCTGCACTCTGTGCATAATCCTCAGTTGTTTTTTAGAGATAGGTAGATATACATTTTGTGTTTTTAAACAGGGATTTCTTGTGCAAATTCTTCAAGTAGTCAGAGAGAACGATAAGTTCTGATCCTACCCCGGGAATTGAACTCTGTACTCAATTCGGCATACACACCCTATGTCTAGC
>JARDVA010187867.1:0-10449 GCA_030265315.1 Mopalia swanii | reverse complement strand
CCTCTTCTTAAAACACAAGTGAGTGGTGAGAACGCTCCTCTTCTTAAAACACAAGTGAGTGTCGAGAACGCTCCTCTCCCTAAAACACAAGTGAGTGGTGAGAACGCTCCTCTCCCTAAAACACAAGTGAGTGGTGAGAACGCTCCTCTTCTTAAAACACAAGTGATTGGTGAGAACGCTCCTCTCCCTAAAACACAAGTGAGTGATGAGAACGCTCCTCTCCCTACAACACAAGTGAGTGGTGAGAACGCTCTTCTCCCTAAAACACAAGTGAGTGATGAGAACGCTTCTCTCCCTAAAACACAGGTGAGTGATGAGAGCGCTCCTCTCCCTAAAACACAAGTGAGTGGTGAGAACGCTCCTCTCCCTAAAACACAAGTGAGTGGTGAGAACAACTGATTCGCGAGAACGCTCATCTCCCTAAACACAAGTGGGTGGTGAGAACGCTCCCTAAAACACAAGTGAGCGGTGAGAACACTCCTTTCTCTAAAACACAAATGATTCGCGGGAACGCTCATCTCCTTAAAACACAAATGGGTGGTGATAACGCTCCTCAAAACACAAGTAAATGGTGATAACGCTCCTCTCCCTAGAAAAACACAAGAATCGTAGTGAGTGGTGAGAACGATTTCCCTCATGTATTGTAGGCCTATTATTGCATGCAGAGACTCGCCACGGAAATGAGCCGCCTGCATGAGACGACCGCTCAAAGGATTTCTTTGCTTTATTTATATGACGACGGATTGTCCACTTCACACTGTTCCTGGTCTAATTATGGTGGAAAAGCGGGAGAAAACCTCGTAAAAACCACCCTGAGCTTGCCGGAGGCACATGATGTGACTTCCTCATCTACCTGAGGGTCGACAGACGAACTAGATTCTGTGAACATTGAAGTTGGATTAGTTACCGCATTCGCTAACCATTAAGCCACTGTCGCTGGAAATTTAAAGGAAATTATATTGTTGTTTAACTGAATTTCATACAATCATATTTACAATTTTCAAACTTTTAACAGAAAACAAGATGATATAAAAACTTGCCTTCCCTCACCCCAACCAACCTAAGAAAAACAGTTTACAATTCAGTTGTATGCAATTTGATGGCGCATGGCATAAGTTCGTTGATACATTCTTCATTATTTGTTGACACATTCTTCATCAATTGTTGACACATTCTTCATCATTTGTTGACACATTCGTCATTATTTGTTGACACATTCGTCATTATTTGTTGACACATTCTCCAACATATTGACACATTTTCCATTATTTGCTGACACAGTGTCCATTATTTTTTAACACATTCTCCATTATTTGTTGACATTCTCCATCATTAGTTGACACATTCTCCATTATTATTTATAGAATTTATGCATGATTTGCTGACACATTTTCCATTATTTGTTGACACATTCTCCATCGTTTGTTGACACATTCTTCATCATTTGTTGACACATTCTTCATCATTTGTTGACACATTCATCATTATTTGTTGACACATTCGTCATTATTTGTTGACACATTCTCTAACATTGACACATTTTCCATTATTTGCTGACACAGTGTCGAATATTTGTTGACACATTCTCCATTATTTGTTGACATTCTCCATGATTTGTTGACACATTCTCCATTATTATTTATAGAATTTATGCATGATTTGTTGACACATTCTCCATTACTCTTTTTAGAATTTATGCATGATTTGCTGACACATTCTCCATTGTTTGTTGACATATTCTCCATTATTTGTTGACACATCCTCTGCAATGTCATTATAAATAAAAGCTCACAACTCGCGAATGTTTGGGATAGAGAGAGAGGTGAACGATCATTTCAGGTCACCGTGCACTCGACGTCATCCCTTCCCCTTCTCCCTCCACCCCCACACACTTCAACTGTACTGTTTTCCGGACAGTCAAGTCTGCAGATCTAAGAATAAACAAGGCTCAACCCAGCATCCTCGAATGTCAGAAAACTTCTTGAAATCTTAAGACAATCAACAATCAGGTGATTTCTATTTTAAATACGGTGTTTTTAATTATGTGGCACTTTTCCCCCAATATTTGGCTTCTTCTTAGCAAAGTGGTGCATTTTGCCTCTGTGTTACCTCTTCGGAGAGAGCACAATAATACAAAAACAATGTAAATGTACGATAGAAGCCGGACGGGGACAGCTGACACAATTTTAGCCTCTTGTTCATCAAGTGTAAGGTAAGCTCTCCGGTTTATTATTTCATTATAACCAGCTTATCCTCGACATTTTTATTTACATGACAAAGTTCATGTTTTTTAAAATGTTAAAGTGGAGGACATTTTATTAAAATTCGACGTGGAATGAAGCCACTGTATTATTTCGTTATTTATATTTTTCCTGAATGACCCTAGGATGAAGGGTCTGAACCCATGTCGATGCGATTACAGTCACATTGTTACATTGCCAGGTACACGAGAATAACGGACCACAAACGCCACATAGATTTACACTATCCCAATATGACCTTGACCTAGATAACGAGGCTCTGTAGAATGTCACATTCTGTTTACATCATTCCTTCCCGGGGTCTCCACTATGTCAAACACACTCGATCACTGTGTGCGAAGAGAAACACGCGGGTTAATGAGAACCATTCACTCTGGAAGCCAGTTTTTCTTTGACACATTCGTATTTGATGACATAATATGCTTGAAATGGCTGTGAACATTACCACCTGTGAGGCTATTCTAATAAGCGTGTTTTCGTCTGTTGGGATTCTTTGATACAGGGTGGAATCGATTCGAATGAATATTATCAATTCATATTCATTAATATAACAAAATTGTTACTTCAATGAATAAGTAAAAACATGAAAGAAAGGTGACTTCTATTTCCTATTCAGCTTTGACCAAACATAGGGTCAAAAATACACATTAAACATTAAGTAACCTACCATCTATGATGATCTATGTGAGACAAACAAAATAATCGACAAACGATGGACCAATCATTTGGTGTAGTCGAGTTGTGAATTTACAAAACGGCATCAACATTTATGTTTTGAAACGGTTGGAAGAAATTGAAAACAATCAACATCGTCAAACGTTGTTGGCACTTTATCTTCCCCACACAGTATTAGTTATCGTCACCCAGGAAGCTATTATAACTGTATGATAATATGTCATGCCAAGACAGATTTACGGTCTCGTGGTCGTTTCAGTTGTTACACTGCAGCATCACATTGGTTGTTGTTCTTTTTAAAGGTTAACCTATTTGATGATTTGTCTATTTGTTTTTTCTCAACCTGTAGCTTGCGTGTAATAGGTTTTGGAGATTTGTGCAATGCTTAATTGAAACATTGACATAGGCTATATGAATGAAGAAACTGCCGGACAGTTGTGCCTCGCATGGTAGGCCTAGCAATGTTTATCTCTATATAATCGGCCTATATATTTATTTGTTTAATAAATATCGCAGTTACCAGCTAAAAAGTTAAAGAAGTGTTGGACTTATCCAGTGCCAATATCGATATAAATTTGAGAAATATGTAAACAATATCATCCTGAGTGTCTGAAGGTACAGATGTACTGAGAAAGACATCGGTATGGAAAAACGCCAGTTTTAATAGCAACCGACTTCTGTCAGGAACAAGGGGAGATCACTCAACCTGATTAAATACAATGTGGTTGATAGGCCTACGGCTTTTTATGCACATCATGCATTTAGATAAAGTGTGATGCAGGCAGACAGAATAACTCTCATATCTGAGTTATGTGTGCGAGCTGGCGGTTTTAAACAAGGCTTTCGCTGGAAACTGGCTGAGCGGATGTTACGCTAGGGGCATCCAGTGAGCTCGATGCAACAGTTCAGTTGGATGTTTGTACTCAATACCCTAAGACTGTTACCATCAGGCATTGTTGGACAGCGAAATTAGAAAATCACTCGATTGGTTGTTAGAGGCTTTTTATTTGTTAAAGCAAAAAGGTTATTGGTCCATTCGCTTAATGGCCTCGGTGTGGAAATGATCATCTGTTGTCAATCTCTTGAGGCTGATGTGATGCTGGCCACAGTCGGTCTATCGATCAAACGAGAATCGACCTTGGGCACGGATAAAGGAAGTCTGCGCGCCATTTATCACGACCGGCAGTCTTAGTCGCGAAAAAATCAAGAGCAATTGGACTGGATTCAGTTTATTCGTCGCCACAAGACCTTGGCAAATATCCAAAAGTTCGTCTTTCTATCAATGTCAGCGAATGACATGTCTCCATTGGCCTAAGGTATCATTTGGTACCAAGAACTGTTGTTGAGGTTTTGATTCGCCCAAATTTGTTACCGACGGTTTAGCCCCTATAATTATTTTATACTATCTTTAAACTGTATGAAACAGAGTGGATAGGGACATAATTATGTCGGACTTGAGCTTTAGGAAACCCACAACGATGTCCAGAAATGTAAAACGGTTGCGATTTTACTGGATGCGTAGGCCTAAGTCGATTTTGACAAAATTAGAATTTACGGTTTTCAATTTTTACCATTAACTTTGATGGCCCGTGTCATCGTCTAATGGAGATTACTCGTACCGAATGATTTCAAAATGCCGTCATCACAATAAAGTTGATAGCAATGGCAGTTAATATTTTACCTTTAATTTGGGTCTTGACCTTCAATATGGCAGTATACGTTTGCCGACACACCACACATGGTCGTCATATGGTAGGTAATCATATTAGCTCAACGAGGTTGTGTGCGAGACAAGAAATCTAAGGTACTTATAGCTTTTTACCTTCAATTGTCACTTTGTGACGTCGAAGACGCGTTCTGGCGGGTTTTGGGAAAGCATATTAAGTCTCCATAAGCGAAGACTACTTTCATATTCTCATCATAGTTACACCAAGTTAAAGTGCCTGAGAATGTAGCTGTGGGATCACCTGCTGTCGAAGAGCACGCCCAGTGGCCAATCCGTTGCCTGGGTAGACCTTTTGTCTTACGATGTCCTTAGCTGATCATTTTAACTCAAAATTTCGCTTTTATTATGCTGTCAGTGGTGGATAAAGGATTGTATAGGCCCAGACAACTAGGAGACTGGAAGTCCGGAGAGGCAATCTCATTTGGTCAGTCATTGTGATGAGATCAATTCAAATCTGCATTTTAAAAAGAACGAAAAATTGTCTTACCGTTATATCCAAGTCAATCTGAAAGGACAAGGATGTAGAAAAACTTGACATCACTATTTCCTAGTTTTATCAAATTAAAATGGCATATCTGTCCTATTCTGGATGTGTTAATGTCCTTCATCAACACTGTTGATCAATACATGTTTTGTTTTGTTATTTGCTAAATTCTATTTATTTTTTAAAAGTCGGACTTAAGGGTATTTCACTTAAATGATGAGGAATGGTCTACTTATTACTCTACTAACCAACCAATGTTTATATTTTCTCTGTGTTAGCAAATATAACTTCAGATAGATCAACACATTTCTTGTTTAAATCGTCTTCTGGAAGAATTGGATTGTATTGGTGGATATGTTGACCATTTCACCAATCTAACCATCGGAGTAAACCGTGGTGAGGTACTCTATAGCAATAAAATCCAAATACCAATTCATAAACATTACCGTAACATTGTTGTATCAACATTTAAATGTCCCGATTGTGATTGTGTTTCCAATGATAATTAAATCTACTACTGACTCTGTTAAAATTCGTTTTATTACCTAAATAAGGGTTTAGTTCCAGTTAACGAGGTTCGGTTTGAAGCAAGCACTAAGGTTGGTGGTGAAACATCAACAAACTGAAATGTGCTGCTCAGCGCCATGACTCTGCATTGTATTAACTCCTTGCACGCGTCTCACTTAAATTTTAAATGTCCTCGCTTCACAATATGGTTTACAGTATTGTACACGGTATGGGTGTAAAGCACATGGTACGGAGCGACGTGATATTTCATGGAAACTAATCCGTTGGCCGACAAAGCCAGACCTACTTTTATCCATTTGGCCTAGTTTCTCATTTTCACATTACTGCACAAAGCTTTTAACGTGTAATTCCTTTCTAACCTGATCCACAATATACCTGACCAATTATACAGCACAGCCGTTCATATTCACTCTTTCAAATATAATGATTTTATATGAGAACCTGGGGCTGTGTAACTCCTACAATCAGTGGTTCGAAAGACGATTAGCCGCTAACACCAAATTAAATCGCTAATATCGGGTTAGAGATAGACCTAAAAACATGGAATGATGTCATGTAATAGCGGTTTAAATTTGTTAGTGCGTCGAGCAACCGGCCCCTGGAATATATTTTGCATTTAAACCCAAGTGTTAATGAAGACCTTTTTCAAAATCATGGTTCAGAGACTAGAGTAGTCATTGATTCTGTATTTAGTTGAGTATGCGTATTACTTAGTTTAATACTAATGAGAACTATTAAGCAAATCGCTGACTACTCAAAGATTCCATTGAGTTGACCTTCAGAAAATCTAAGTAGTTTCATTACCCAATATTCTCGACTGGATTTAGACACAGTACATCCGGTGTTTGGTGAAAACTAGGATAATGGGAATTCCTCTAAAAGACCTTGTCAGTCATATCTTCAAGACATCATCTGTATGATAATTGAAGGGTTTCTACGGCACACTGCTCATCCAATGACCTTCAGTACGAATGCTCTCAGATGCAGTTATGTATCTTAAATAGTCTACATTAAATGTAGCCTTATTTTGAGATACAGAGTTAGAGTGCACATAACCTGGGACCAATTATATCGGTCCCAGACATAATTGTGGAATTTTACGTTTTTTCACTTACCGGCTACTATGGGTTCAAACGGCACTGTCTAATACTATTTTGTATACTGAACTTCCCGACACATTTTATATGCCAAAGAGTTTTGAGATCGCCGATTAGCCTTGTTAAATATACGGAAATACGGTTCAGGTATAAAACCTGTATACTAAGCCGGTAAGTCTACTTAATTGAAGATTTGAGCCATACTTTAAATCCCGATGTAATGCAATTACACGAATTGGATTATATAAACTCCATACCTCGAACACTCTCTATGGATGGCAGGGCTGTAGATCCACATATTTCACATGCTAAATGCTATGTTATTAGCCAAGCACGGATACATGCAGCAATAAGATCGTTTTGCTCAGGTACATCAAAATCGTTATCTGCCTTACGCTTTGTCTGTCCACTGGTTACGCCAAAATATTAAATTTATTGTTTGTATTATTATATTTTGCCCGGTGCTATATCAACAGGATATTATCCCAATTATAGAACACGGACCTCCAATTTGTGGGAGAGGTTTAACTGGGTTTAACACAGAACACCCACGACCCTAATAGCGTCGGTTGCTAGCATAGCAACCCACATACGATCCACATTAATGGAACCCCCGACCCCGGGGAGGTGAGACGGTTGTGTGGGCCAGGAGTTTACACTCTAGAACGTACACTCAGTGTGTCATGGAGAACACCTTGTCTAACTGACAGAGTTAATGTTATTACTGGTTACTGAAAGTGCATCCGCATAGGAAACAGCTTTATTATGAGATGAACTTAAATTAGTTTATTTATACCATTTCAACGTATGCCCTCTGTGAAAAAACTTTTAATCACTTCTCATGGTATTCGTTACATATAAGTTATGTTTTATTCTTGTAAACACTTATATATATTTAATGTGAAGAACGAAAATGCTGTTTTGTTTCATTATTTATTCACAAAGGTTGATTGTTTGTTTGTTTGATTGATTTAACGTCGTAACTGTCTTATCAGGAAGTCACGAGGGGGCTCTACTTTTGCCCAAAAATCCAGGTGCATAAAAATTTGAAAATGTGTAATGTAGGTTAACATAAAATTGAAAAATGTTTTATTTAAGAATGATTAAACTCGTTAGAATAATTGGTTTGGTTGGGGTGACTGGTATCTTTAGAAAGGGAGTTGGATTGGCCTACAGTTGAATGACATCATAGCATGCGTATTGATACAGCTGTTATTCGCTGACGACGACCGCACAATTTACGCCGTTTTAGCGAATATCACTACATTCAAAATGGTCCTGGTTTGTGACCAAGTGGCGTAAGACCACCATTATCAACTTCCGTTTTGTAGTTCTTAATGAAAATGGTGTGTTGTCTTGTTTTATTTGTTGTGCTGCTGGAAATTTGTTTTTGGTGGAGTCTTTGGTATTGATGTGAAGTAATTGAGTGGAGGTTTCTGGTCAGTGTAATATTATAGGCTTCATTGGTCACATGTGGCGTATTTAGCATCATTCGATACAGGGGTGATTCGGCTGTTGTTTACATTCTGAGGCACCTCGACAAGGCCTAACACTCGGTGTCAAAGCTAGCTTAACATTTGATCGGTCATCACCTGTCAAGATTTTAAAAGGGAACTCCAAAATGACCAATTATGGTATTTGCCAGGTGTTTTCGCCCAACGAAAGTTAGGGAAGGAGCTGTGGAGCCAAACGTTAACATTACGGCTTATGGCAAATTAATAGTGGTCTTGCGCCAAGTGGGCTGTACGTAAGTTATGGAGGTCAGACAACTTCCGGTTTTAATCAAATGTGTGAACTTAGCTCAGATAGCTAGCAGGTCTTGCAGGTCTATACATTTCCTCTGCAATATGCTTTACCGATAAATGATGTCATCGGACCTGGCTTGTAAAACTACGGGGCACTATTATGTGTGTACAAGTTGTAGTTGATTAGAGGACTATATGGTTTTACATTGATTGTGCTTTTGTGTGAACCCAAGAAGTGATTCGGTGCCAGATATAGGGTAGTTAACATTACATGTTGTTGTTGTTGTTATTGTTGTGTGATATAATTAGCTTACGTGATTCGTCTGAGGTTTCTGTTGCATTAATGAACCAGCGTGATCTCGCGTTGAAGCATGTCACGTGCTTATATGTAATATCAGGTGACTTATGTAAGAATATAACCAAAAGTCCAAAAGTTGTATTTCGTTTCAATCGAACACTTTTTTTCTCAATATTTTTGTGAACAAATAAATTGTTTGTTTGTAAAGAGCATGTTTGAGTAAGAAGAGTTTGACTTTAAAACAATGTTGAAAATCTTCCATGAAACTGTGTCAATATGCTTCACAACGAAGCAATGGGATAGGTATTCAACATAAGAAAACAATGATTAAAAGTGCAAATATATCTGTCAGATTGTTTCATAACCAGACAAACTAAACACTACTATCAGTCCGCATAACATTTGCACTATTTGTTGAAAACCACAAACTTCATTCAGACAGGGATAGGCTCATAGAGCAGGCTATTTATAATCTCCTTCACCACAGCCCTCTGTGAGATGTCAAGCCGTGGTAATTTCTCGAACGTGTCTTCTTGGTTTTTCCCGTTATCGGACCGTGGAGACAAGGAAATGAGGGTATTTATTTTAAGCAGCCTTCGCCAGGTAAACTAAACTGCCAGCCAATTCCACCCTTCAAAGGATCATAAATTGTATCAACTCACGATGACGCACCTTCGTTTGAGTGTGTGGCTTCATCCAAATGACTTGTGAAACGCCCAGCACTACTGACCTTGTAACTCTATTGTCCCGTGTTTAGCGGCTTACGCAATGTCAAGAACATGACAGCATTTGGTAATTTACTTGCTTTAAGACACGTACGCCAGAAATCAAATATTCCATTTCATGCCACGCTAGCCTGATTTTTGTGTTGGACCGTGTGTACCCTATATATCAGTTGGGTTTCTACAAGGCTGCTATAATAGAAATACACATACGGTTCGGGTTTCATAAGACATCTTCAATAAAGAAGAGGAGCTTCTCTGATAGGTTAAATTGACTGTCATGTCAATCCCACTTTATGGTGATAGATACAGAGTTCTGTATCTCTAATAGTATATCATACGACGTAGCCTTATTTAGAGATACAGAATATCAGTAAGTGTACATAACTGTCTAATTTCTAGTAGTTTACACTTGTAACCGGTTATTACGGGTTCAATTATTACTGTCCAATAAACTTTGATAGTCAGAACATTTCAATTTTTTTCACTTACCAGTTATTTGGGGTTCAATTAGTTATCTCCAATAACGTTTGATATACAGAACATTTCAAGTTTCACTTACCGGCTATTACGGGTTCAATTAGTACTGTCCAATAAAATTTGATTTACAGAACTTGTCAAGTTTTTTTCACCTACCGGCTATTGCGGGTTCAATAAGTACTGTCCAATAAAATTTGATTTACGGAACATTTCAAGCTTTTTCACTTACCGGCTATTACGGGTTCAATAAGTAATCGCCAATAAAATTTGATATACAGAACATTTCAAGCTTTTTCACTTACCGGCTATTACGGGTTCAATTAGAACTGTCCAATAAAATTTGATATACAGAACTTGTCAAGTTTTTTTACTTACCGGCTAATACGGATTAAAATAGTAATGTCCAATAAAATTTTATATACACAACATTTCA